>CAXEFP010000001.1:563200-610700 GCA_963995525.1 Escarpia spicata
CGTGTTCATAAAACATCTTGTCAATCACAATGCAAATACGCACACGCTTGTGCTTGACCGATTATAGTTACATTAATTGGCAGTGATCAAAATACTAGAAACAAATGTGTCGTCACTTAAAGTATACAAAATAGATGCCGGCGTCTCGAGTTCAATCCCCGGACCGGGCAGGTATGGTATATTTGGTATAAACCTGACTCTCAACATTGAGGACTGTGTATCCCTCGTGATTCGGATGTAATGTCGGCCCCGTCTCAATTTGGGACGTAAAAGCACCACTGGGGACGACAAGCATCCTGACAGTGACCACCCTCTCTGCCAGCACAGAAAGGTCGGCTTGGCGATAATGTTCTGTAAAACGGTGACTAGTTGAATGGGACCTCACAAAATCATAACATTGTAACCACTATATATACAGACTAGTCAGTTAATAGAACCTTACCAAATGCTGGAAACAACTAGAACCAGAATAAATGCACTAGTTGAAACATTTGTTATTGCAACGCGCCATGGCGCAGTAAACATAAGTTCTCCCTTCGTCTCTCCCCGTTTATAATTCTCCATTTATGCCGCACTGTGTATTGTACTTTAACTGTTGTTGGTATACTACGTAGACAATAAATATGATTTGACTTTTTGAAGATTCCCCACTGTGTGCGCCATCTTGGATTCGCCCCTACTGGCGTCAACCATAACTATCCATGAATTTGCATACATCAGAATGCATATAATAGATTAGTAATATTATGTACGCCGCGTACACATATGTTTACTACATCGTATCATGTAGTATAACATATGACCAAAGTTTTAATACCATTCTAACGAATAAATAACTTCAATAGTTGTAGATATGCAAGATTAATTAATGTTGAAGTTCACACACCACAATTCCGGCTGCCTGTGTTTGGCAGGTTATAAAAGGCAGGTAAATTGTCTATGTTAATTGCAGCTTGACGTGCTCAATATATAGGGTTATACCACGTGGCATGGATGACCACAACGCCTATGGGAACGGCGTATGGCTTAGGATCCGGTATATACCCTCCCTTGCAGAGCACTGCCACACGGGGTGGGTCAGCTGTGAGAGATCAGGACTGTGACACTACTTTCCAGAGTAGCGTTATGAGGAGCAACCGATGAGATGTCCCGAGCCGATCATTGGTGCAGTTAGCTCTGTATCATAGGCAGTAACGGCTCCAGTGTCTCCCACTTCCTGATTCTCTCTTTTGTCTTGCATAAATTATTTTTATATTGTATATAAATGATATAACAAATGTAGTAGAATGTGGCATGAAGATTTTTGCGGATGATACAAAATATACCACAAAATTTCAGCAAAACAAGATTGCTTAGATCTGCAGAAAGACTTAGACAAATTACAGGAATGGGCTGAGAAGTGGCAGTTAAACTTTCACCCGGACAAATGCAAAATAATGATAATTGGACATGGGCACCCAGAATTTAACTACACCTTGACTACAGCAGCAGGTACAAATCCTCTGGAGTGTAGCCATGTCGAGAAAGACCTAGGCATCCACATTGACGATCAGCTGAGATTCACGCAACATATCCAAAAGTCTGTATCAAATACAAACAAGTTGCTGGGTGTAATTCGTCGTACGTATCAATATCTAGATAAGACAACCTTTCTCCATCTTTATAAGGGACTTGTCCGACCATCTTTGGAGTATGGCGTAGCAGTCTCGTCTTCAAAGTATCAGTATGATATTGATGCTGTGGAGCCTGTCCAAAGACGAGCGACACGAGTGGAGCCATAATTAAAACATTATGATTATGAAACGAGACTAAATGTCTTAAACATACCAACGTTAACATATCGTAGATTACGAGGGGACGTTATTAATGTTGACAAATACTTTAATGGCATATTTACTTGCACGCACACTATGTTTAACCTGGACCTGTGCGAAGGAACACGGGGGCATTCTTTAAAGTTGTATAAAACAGGAGTAAACGAGAAATAAGGAGACACTTCTTTAGCGAGAGAGTAATTGAAGTATGGAACACCTTACCTGAAACCATTGCCACAGCTCCAACAGTCAATGCACTGAAAAACCGACTCGATATATTATGGATGCCCCAGCCTGTCAAATTTGATTATAAAGCAACATTGGTTGGTGCAGAGACCCCCACACTCATGCAGCGCTTCGTTACGTTTGCCCACATAACTCCCTCTCTGCTTTGTTAGACGGCCCCTTACATAATGTACATGTAACTAAATGTGATTTTTGGAAGAGCATGCAAATGTAATTTACTTTCACAAGTTCTTTGTATGGAATATGTTTGAATTAGTTATTATTTGAACTGTTACATTTAATTATTCCAATATGTAATGCAAAATTGGGTTTTTGTTACAAATGCGGGTCGGCGGCTTAATATAACAAGCGAGAATGTACACAGTTGGGAGCCTAACCCTGAAAAAGTGGGTTTATAGTTTGTTCAGATAGTTTCGTAACAAGTATATGTTGTATTATTTTTTCTGTATGTTGATACAAACATACGATATTATCTCTTTTGTGAAACATTAACACTCATTTATAAAATTTCACATATGTGTATGTACCATATGACTTTTCCTAACAATGTAAACAATACATTTGTGACCGAATGCTGTTAATGTATTGCGTTGTAAATGCAGACATACTATGTCATTTGTTTGTTTAAAAACTGTTGAACTGTGTTGTTTATGACAGTAGTGTTTCAGTGTTGTGTGTGGCAGATTCGATCTCTGCTTGTGTTTAATATCCAAACACTACTGGTTGTGCACACACACTTATTCCAATCAATAACTTCAGCCATTTACAATAACTCCACTTAAACTAAGTTAATTCCACTTAAACAAAAATTGGAAATAGCTCGATCAGCAAATTAGCATTAAGAGGAAAGGAGCAAACTTGCATGCTTTCTACAGAAAGACGTCAGCAGGCGACCACATGGTAATGTTCGACAACTACAACTGTACTCTAGTATGAGAGGCTATACTGCTATACATACATCTTCTGGGGTGTTTGGCAAGGATGGGTGCAGTACTTGGATGTGCACTGCTGTAATGCAATAGTCAATTTTTCAAGTTTTAAATGTAGTTGTTTGCAAAACATTGGATAATACCATACTGTTTTACCAAGTACTTTTGTTGGTTGTGCAATTCGAACTGACATGTTTCATACAGTATGGACATTAATCACTACTGTATTTGTCTGCATTTTGAAAGAAATTAATCATGTATATTGCAAGGTATATTATGTCCTGATGTTATTGTTTCTAGATTATCAGGGTTTCACTGTATCATATGAACACTTGATATAGCAAGATGGAATTAGTGTAACAAATTTATTTACACATATATGATCATTTACATACATGTTGAATAATATTAGGCATTGGTAATTCTTATGACAACATCTTCACACAAACATGTGTATTAAAACAGACAATTCTCTTTTACTTTTCCTCATGATCAGAGGTAACGAGCGAATAACTACTCTTTTTGTGTTCATTTCTCTAGATTTAAGTAAGAATCGACTTGCTCTTTGCTTAGTTCTTGATGTGTTTACCATAAATATGCATTATATTCAACAATATGTTGCCAGTTGAGTTTTTTAATACAAGTTTCAAGAGACAGTGTTACTGAATATCAAATGTTTCAAACAAGTTCAAGTTAGGGAATCACAAAATAATGTTCTTCTTGAGGAAACATTGTTTCTTTATATAAAAATAAATACTACACAAGTTACTATTGATAGTATACATACTTGAATCGAGTAAACTTTGCTTATTACCACCAACACAAACAAAAACCCAACATTACCCAGCTAAATGTAGATCTACACTGTGATCATCTTGGAACCAATAAGCATCCCAGTTTTCATCAGGTCAGATATCCACAGCTAGACAAGCATGTCGATAAATTATTAAATAATTTACTATGAAAACCTAACGTTTCTTTACGGTGTGCTTTTGAGATTTTCATTGTAACATACTGGCATTTAAAATATAAGGCAACAATGCTGTATTCTGAACATATATATCATTAAACCACACATGGTTCATCTATCTCTACAAAACTAAAAATGGGCCAAGATGCCCTGAAGTCCTTTTGACTATATTGTGAATTTGTAATTATTAATCAAATGGTTTTTGGTGAATCATAGTTACAGATCATTAAGGGTTACGATGGAAGTAAAATGTTTACATGTTTAGAAGAGACTGTATACATGCCAGTGAAGATACACCTGGAAGTGAAATATTCAAGCACAAGACTGTTGATTATGTGTTGTTATATGAAAATTGGGTCTTTTATTATAACAACTTGTTTGGTAAGTATTCTAACACTATGTCAACCCTTCTAATGGTTGACATTTGTTTGTTTCAGGTGGCAAAATACCAGTGATCACAATGTCAACACATACATCGACCTGACACAGAAGCCATGTGTAGGATGACAACAACCAAGATAAGTCTTACAAAGCTGGGTTTTCTGTCTATATTGATACAAAATGAACTGATTTACATAGTACCATGTCTACACAAGGCATGGCATGTAAATAGAAAAGAAAGTAGGATGCATTTTTTATTTGATGTCAATCAACGTGTCCAGAATATTAATTTTCTATGTTTGTCACCTACAGGTGACAATATATCTTTAACCAATAGATACCAGTCAAACCACTTTAAAGATAATTAAATGAACATCAAAATAAACACAACTTGCAATTACAGAAAATAAATAGTTTTGAAGATATAGCTTAAAACCTACAGGCACCCAGAAATGTGTGGCAGCAGCATGGGGAAGAGGGATGCATGCTAATTTACATGGCCTGGTGCACACAAGCAAGTCAGTATCATAAACTTGCCTGCCCAGGTTCTGCCAGTGCAGTAGGGATTCCCATTACACATTACTCACAGCCCACATAGAGGCATTCTGTTTGACACTTGGACAATGGCAGGCAGTGGGCTTAGGCTAGTGCAATAAATAGGCTTACAGCTGCCCAGGTTCTGCCAGTGCAGTAGAGAAATAGGGAAATGTGATAATTTAGAATTTGAAATTTACCAGTGGGGGGGTTAGAATGATTCAATCAAATACAGGTTTTGTTGTGCATAGTGGCAGTACCCAATGATATGTCTATAAAAAATTAGAGAAAAAGTTGCTGAACGGTTTCCGAGATATGGCAGCTAACGGCACATGGCGGACAGCAGAGTGATAGCATAAGTCCATTGAACCTTCGGCCCAAAGGACTAAAAACACAAAGGGACTTAATGACTGTTGCAGTGGAAACTTGAAAGGAATGTCATACCCTGTTAGCAGATAGATCAAGATACTATAATGGCGCCAACAGTTGACACTGGCTTGTTGTTCCTTAGGTGCACAAGGAAAACAAAACATGACTACCAGGTTTTTCAATTCGTAGAAAACACTTTATTCACTCAAATCTAGCTCACCTCCACAATCTCTGTGGTGTTAAAGAAATTTGACGACGGATGCAATTTCACATTAATAGAGACATACAATGAGATCATTTAACGAAAATAAATATGCTTACCAGCATGCTTATAATTTTAACAACACTCACTGGTACTTACATACACAAAGCACACCTTTCAACAACAGGTCGAGAGGTTGACTGGAAATAACAATAAATAAAAATAAGATATTAGTTCGGTGATTTACTGAATACTTCCACCAACGGTACAGCACTACATGCGTCTAAACTTCAATCAGTCATAACGTTTTCTTTCGTCAAAATAAAACAGCTTTTGATATAAATTTATACAGACATTCTGCAGTGTAGCTTAGAAACCATTCCACCATGTCGCAATTCTAGACTGGGTATTATCGACTAACATGTTGACATTGTGACCGGCTCTGATGATACATTTTGAAGAATTAATATGCTAACTTGGAGGCAGGATAAGTGCTTTTCCTCTCAGGTGCCACGGTCCACTCCCGATACCTATGTTCATGCGTGTCCATGGACCATTTTACTGATACCAACAAATTCACTTTCTTTTAATACAAACACTTTACTCTAACAATCTGGTGAAGTTGGACTACCATTTTTGACTTATAACAGTTAATTAAAATACAACATTTCATGATAAATGTGAACACTGAAGCAAATGACAAACACGTTTCGATGTGTTTGGCAAAGGGCACTGGAACACACTCGGTGGCCTCTGACTCGCAAGGGTAACATCACCACTGAAAGGGCTGCTTCATTTTGTGAATGAAGACATCTCACTAAATATGACGTCTGAGACAACAGCAGAGATCTTACATTACCAATTGCTGCAGCACCCTTCATGTCTCACCTGAAGATGACACATCAATACAATATCTTATCAATTGTTCACAATTCTCATTTACACAAATTTTCCTAGAAATCAGACAAACATTCAGACATAGGAGAAGAGAACATGTAAAATACAAAACATAAAATAACATACGTTGACAAGATTGAACAAAACAAACAGTTTCTGTGACACGGATCTGTGAGTGAGATGTAACATATTCAGTTGTCTACAACATGAAAAATAATTTACTAACCAACCATTTCGATTGACAATCTTCTCTGTTATGCAGATTTCAATGTACATATGTTTATTTTTAATATAGAAAACCTTCATCAGGCAAACGAGGGTTAAACAAATTAAAAAAACTACCTTGTCCTCTTGGGACAGGTAACCTACCCACATATTTAATCAGCATTATATGGGATAATTAACTACAACACTTTTAATTCTACCTTTTACATCCATCAGTGGGGAAAGCAAAAACAAACTACACCATTAGACATAATTCAATACATCAATATTGGCGGGGAAACAACAGGACAGAGTACTGAGAGGAGGTGTCTTTATAAACCATGAGCATCTCTGTTATATATCCACAGGAACTGACGCATACAATAGACACTGGTCATACGGGGGATAAAGTAATTTCTTGTCTGATGGAGCTGTCCGTTTGGAAATTTTCATTCTTGTGTCACAATCCTGTAAAGTACAACACAAGTCTAACCCACACTAATGTGACAGAAATGAATTCCACCATCAGATAGACTCAGCACGACTGAACGGAAGTCCATCGTCAGACAGTTTCATTCTGACTATCACTGACACACACCAACACATTCACAAGTTAGAAAACTGTTCATTTCAAAAATAAATAAATTACAATAATCTTGATTTCGTGTTTGAAACCATTTCTTGTCTGTTGAAGTATGTCTGTAGCTGTAGCTAGTCTTGACACTGAGCTAACTACCCTATGTGTCTGGCTGTGGTGCTGGAGTCTGAAAACAGAAAACAGTGATTATAATTATGTATTCTTTTGTAAATATTAGTTGTGTATAATTATTAAATAAGGATGTATGTAAGCTGCTATGTGAGACGGCGTTCCCCAAAAATCAACCACACAACGGGTCTGGTACGTATTCATGTATGGCCATATGTATATATAAATTGAGCTAATATATGTATGTATGTTATTCTATCTAACTTGAGTGAGGGGGGGAGAGAGGGGGAGAGAGAGAGAGGGAGAGGGAGTGACGGAAGGAGGCAGGAAGGCAGAGATTGAGGGAGGGAGCGGGAGAAAGAGTGAGGGAGGGATGGAGTGAGGGAAAGAGAGGGAGGAAGGGAGGGAGAGAGAGCGAGCGAGAGAGAGAGCAAAAGAGAAAGGGGGTGATGACAGAGTCAGCTGATAGAGAATAGGCCACAGAGGAGGGAGACCGTCAACACAAGCTCAAGAACAAGGAGAAATCCTCACCGCAGTGCCGGTCGTAGCGACAGTGCAAGTTGTCGTGGGGCGGTACCAGTCGTTGTAGCGACAGTACCAGTCGTCGTGGCAGCAGTACTGAGGTGAAAGCTGTCGTACACAGTCTTTAGGTCGTCCATTTTGTACTGACTGAGAACAACGAAGCCGTTGAGGATGTTACTGACACATCTCGCACACTCCAGACATTCGACCACGTGCTTCACGTCTTGCTCCATCACAAACAGGATGTTGAACACCTCCACCTGGTGGTAGCAATGCAAAGCTCATGTCACATGACATCAAATTCAGAAAACTGATTGGCTATTTTATGTAAAGTCCTGACAGTTTTGAAAAAATATATAAATATGCATTGTAAATACACTACCACAAAAGAAATCATTTCAGAAAGGATATTATTTTAATTAGTTTTTCAAAAGAAGTGATTTCTATGATCATAAAATTTTTGTGGATATAAAGGGAGATTGTCTGTTGGTGTTATTGTAAAATCATAATATGCAGTGTAGACTATATCTGTTGTAAAATACTGGCCGCCCAAAGGTGCTCTAATTCACCTCACAGGAGGTGGTAACTTTTTTGTCACTAAGATGGTCGCATAAATTTGCAAATATGGTCGCAAAGTTCACAAAGATGACCGCGTAAGTTCACAAAGATGGTCACATAAGTTCACAAAGATGGTCATACCAGTTCACAAAGATAGTCGCATAAGTTCACAAAGATGGCCGTATAAATTCACAAAGATTTTGGATCACTCAAAACCTAAAGCCCCAACACCAGATACTGGTGGTGGTTTGAACCAATAGAAAAACTACACTTACGAGAACACCCCTTTATATATCATCAATGAGATTTTTTGTATATAAAATTTACATGATGCATCATTTCGTGTGACACCAACCTTGCAGTTGCTGCAGTAGTGCGCCGCCTCATTCTCTGTGTGTCCATAGAACTTCACCTCCTTGCCTAGAGAGTGGGCGTAGTCGATGACGACGCGATTATGTTGGAGAGAGTGCCACAGACATGTCTTGATAAGGTTGAAGACTCTCGCATTGGTGATGTGGACATTGCATGCGAGGTTCCACGACAGTTGCACCATGGGAACTAGCGACTAGCACAGCTGTAGCTTGTTGTATTCGTAGCGCTCAGCTGACAGCATGTACTGTTTGAAGGTCAACGGTCCCACGTTCTACGCGATGTTGTTGCACCAGCCCTGTCAACACACACACAAACCGACACTGTCATGTCACGTGTCAATGGAAGGCAGAAAGTTTCGTCTCTCTATGTTTGACGTTCCACGGCAAAGTGGGTATTAAATTGCAACATTTTTATAGATATTATTGGCAGAATGAATCGTCTTTCTACACAGTGTGTTACCAGCCATGACAAAGTGGGTATTAAGTTGAAAAATTGTAAAATATAGTATTATACCTTTTTCTGGATTCAACAGATTATAAGCATTAAAATCACACCTCATTTGTTGAAATATCAGTATTTTTTATTCATTGGTAAAACTAAGCAAAGATTACATTTTTTTTTTAAATTGGGATGTGTGGAAAAACCAACGCTCATACCATCATTAAGTATTGCATCATTGACATTGAAAGAAGAAATTATAAGGGAGACGTGTCTGTCCAAATCAAAACGTTGATGTGATTTAGACAGCTATTTTTGGCTCTCATGCACGACGTAGTAACCAGTTTGCTGCGGCACGTTAATGATCAACATATTTAAACTCAGATAATGAGAACCTAGCACTGAAAAAAAATGGTGCATCATATTTGACCTGACATGACAAAATGGGTATTAAATTGCAAAATTGTTAAATAGTGTTTTGTAGGAGAATGACTGACAACATAATCTGTACAGAGTAGAAAAGAACGTATCTCTAAATAACTACCTGTGTGTTTTCTCGAAGTACACAGCCAATTGCTAAATAAGTGGGTGGGGATGCACTTACAAAGCTCCAAAGTTAGAGAAACAATATAAGTATTACATAAGCCGGCTGTGGTCACTTACAATGGCTTGAACCCAGTGGACAGTGCCGCCGTTGACCCACACAAGGTCACCAGGCTTCTGGATGAACCGGTAGATGGGAACGTCATTCTCAAACAGGTCCTCCAGATTAGGCCACCAGGACCCGGTCAAATAGATGACGCCATTCCTACAACCATAAGGACCTAGTCAAATAGTTGATGCCATTGCTACAAACACAACCAGTATCCGGTCAAATAGTTGATACCATTCTCACAAACACAACCAAGACACGGTCAAATAGTTGATGGTATTCCTACAAAAACAAACAGGACCCGGTCAAATAGTTCATGCCATTCCTACAAACACACACAGGACCCGGTCAAATAGTTCATGCCATTACTACAAACACAACCAGGACCCGGTCAAATAGTTGATGTCATTACTACAAACACAACCAGGACCCGGTCAAATAGTTGATATCATTCCTACAAACACAACCAAGATCCGGTCAAATAGTTGATGCCATTCCTACAAACACACACAGGACCCGGTCAAATAGTTCATGATGTTCCTACAAACACAACCAGGAACCGTTCAAATAGTTGATGACATTCGTACAAACATGAGGACCCGGTCAAATAGTTGATGCCATTGCTACAAACACGAGGACCTGGTCAAATAATTGGTGCCATTCCCACAAACACATCCAGAACCCAGTCAAATAGTTGATGCCATTGCTACAAACACAACCAGGACCCGGTCAAATAGTTGATGACATTCCTACAAACATGAGGACCAGGTCAAATGGTTGATGCCATTGCTACAAACACGAGGACCTGGTCAAATAATTGGTGCCATTCCCACAAACACATCCAGAACCCAGTCAAATAGTTGATGCCATTCTTACAAAAACAGCCAGAACACAGTCAAATAGTTGATGTAATTCCGACAAAAACAATCAGGACCGGTCAAATAGTCAATGTCATTTCTACTAACACAACCAGGACCCTGTCAAATAGTTGATGCCATTCCTACAAACACAGCCAGGACCCGGTCAAATAGTTGATGTAATTCCTACAAACACAAGCAGGGCCCGGTCAAATAGTTGAAGTCATTCCTACTAACATAAACAAAATGAAAGTTACTTTGAGTAAACCACATATATAATAAAAGTCCTATAAAACTATAAACAATGATTTACATTCTTCGCCAGTTAAACTTAGGGATTTTTGTAACTGAATACAAACCTTAATTAAATGGTCCTGCTGATTCCCTGCAGTATGTTTTCAAATATAAGAAATTTATTTTAAAGATATCATACTGTATGTGAACAGTTTTGCATATTCAACCCCAATTATTTGTTCACACTGTTACTGTTCACACAGTTGTATGACGCCCCAAACACCCACTCACTGTTCACACAGTTGTATGAAACCACAAACCCCCACTTACTGTTCACACAGTTGGTGTATGACGCCCCAGTAGCTCTCTGGCACCCTGAACCATTCACAGTCTCCTGGCCCAATGTTGATGTTCACTGCGGCGTAATTCAAGTTCTCCTGGTGGCCTATCGAAGAAACATAATAACAAAATCTTGCTGATTTCTCAAATAACAAGGTTTCAAGCACTAAAAAAGGACTGCTCAAAGCGCTTTACACTTTACTTCCTGACAGATCTGTTCAATCGAACACCATCTCGACTTCTCTAGCAAGCGTCCAGCCACACTGCAATTAAATTAAATATCCACCACTGTCTAGAGCAAGGTACTCATTCATACAGCTGAGTGAACTAGAGCAATGTAGAGTGAACGAACTTGCCCAAGGTTCGACATTGCTGCCCAGGAATCGAACTCGGGTTCTCTCGGTCGAGAGTCTGAAGCTCTAGCCACTGCACCACAGCGCTCCACCCAACTCCCACAAGCACTAGTCATTCGTTTCTGTCAAATGTGCATAATATTGATACACACATTTAACAAGGATTATGTTTTTCATATTTTGTTTTACTCGGTGGTTATACCCCAGTATTGGAAGGTAAATCATTCAGACTGTATTAATTTATGCAAGTACTCAGTGGACACCTCTCCTTAATGAAAGACTGTCTACACTGGACACACATGAAAATCTGGAACTAATTAATTCACAGCGTAAATCTTGGGCAGTCCGTTGCACAGACATGTCTTGATGAGGTTGAAGACTCTCGCGTCGGTGATGTGGACATTGCATGCGAGGTTCCACGACAGTTGCACCATGGGAACTAGCGACTAGCACAGCTGTAGCTTGTTGTATTCGTAGCGCTCAGCTGACAGAATGTACTGTTTGAAGGTCAACGGTCCCACGTTCTACGCGATGTTGTTGCACCAGCCCTGTCAACACACACACAAACCGACACTGTCATGTCACGTGTCAATGGAAGGCAGAAAGTTTCGTCTCTCTATGTTTGACGTTCCACGGCAAAGTGGGTATTAAATTGCAACATTTTTATAGATATTATTGGCAGAATGAATCGTCTTTCTACACAGTGTGTTACCAGCCATGACAAAGTGGGTATTAAGTTGAAAAATTGTAAAATATAGTATTATACCTTTTTCTGGATTCAACAGATTATAAGCATTAAAATCACACCTCATTTGTTGAAATATCAGTATTTTTTATTCATTGGTAAAACTAAGCAAAGATTACATTTTTTTTTTAAATTGGGATGTGTGGAAAAACCAACGCTCATACCATCATTAAGTATTGCATCATTGACATTGAAAGAAGAAATTATAAGGGAGACGTGTCTGTCCAAATCAAAACGTTGATGTGATTTAGACAGCTATTTTTGGCTCTCATGCACGACGTAGTAACCAGTTTGCTGCGGCACGTTAATGATCAACATATTTAAACTCAGATAATGAGAACCTAGCACTGAAAAAAAATGGTGCATCATATTTGACCTGACATGACAAAATGGGTATTAAATTGCAAAATTGTTAAATAGTGTTTTGTAGGAGAATGACTGACAACATAATCTGTACAGAGTAGAAAAGAACGTATCTCTAAATAACTACCTGTGTGTTTTCTCGAAGTACACAGCCAATTGCTAAATAAGTGGGTGGGGATGCACTTACAAAGCTCCAAAGTTAGAGAAACAATATAAGTATTACATAAGCCGGCTGTGGTCACTTACAATGGCTTGAACCCAGTGGACAGTGCCGCCGTTGACCCACACAAGGTCACCAGGCTTCTGGATGAACCGGTAGATGGGAACGTCATTCTCAAACAGGTCCTCCAGATTAGGCCACCAGGACCCGGTCAAATAGATGACGCCATTCCTACAACCATAAGGACCTAGTCAAATAGTTGATGCCATTGCTACAAACACAACCAGTATCCGGTCAAATAGTTGATACCATTCTCACAAACACAACCAAGACACGGTCAAATAGTTGATGGTATTCCTACAAAAACAAACAGGACCCGGTCAAATAGTTCATGCCATTCCTACAAACACACACAGGACCCGGTCAAATAGTTCATGCCATT
Organism: Escarpia spicata; assembly: GCA_963995525.1. Classification (NCBI taxonomy): domain Eukaryota; kingdom Metazoa; phylum Annelida; class Polychaeta; order Sabellida; family Siboglinidae; genus Escarpia; species Escarpia spicata. The sequence goes on from CAXEFP010000001.1 coordinate 576,488, forward strand.
ACTACAAACACAACCAGGACCCGGTCAAATAGTTGATGTCATTACTACAAACACAACCAGGACCCGGTCAAATAGTTGATATCATTCCTACAAACACAACCAAGATCCGGTCAAATAGTTGATGCCATTCCTACAAACACACACAGGACCCGGTCAAATAGTTCATGATGTTCCTACAAACACAACCAGGAACCGTTCAAATAGTTGATGACATTCGTACAAACATGAGGACCCGGTCAAATAGTTGATGCCATTGCTACAAACACGAGGACCTGGTCAAATAATTGGTGCCATTCCCACAAACACATCCAGAACCCAGTCAAATAGTTGATGCCATTGCTACAAACACAACCAGGACCCGGTCAAATAGTTGATGACATTCCTACAAACATGAGGACCAGGTCAAATGGTTGATGCCATTGCTACAAACACGAGGACCTGGTCAAATAATTGGTGCCATTCCCACAAACACATCCAGAACCCAGTCAAATAGTTGATGCCATTCTTACAAAAACAGCCAGAACACAGTCAAATAGTTGATGTAATTCCGACAAAAACAATCAGGACCGGTCAAATAGTCAATGTCATTTCTACTAACACAACCAGGACCCTGTCAAATAGTTGATGCCATTCCTACAAACACAGCCAGGACCCGGTCAAATAGTTGATGTAATTCCTACAAACACAAGCAGGGCCCGGTCAAATAGTTGAAGTCATTCCTACTAACATAAACAAAATGAAAGTTACTTTGAGTAAACCACATATATAATAAAAGTCCTATAAAACTATAAACAATGATTTACATTCTTCGCCAGTTAAACTTAGGGATTTTTGTAACTGAATACAAACCTTAATTAAATGGTCCTGCTGATTCCCTGCAGTATGTTTTCAAATATAAGAAATTTATTTTAAAGATATCATACTGTATGTGAACAGTTTTGCATATTCAACCCCAATTATTTGTTCACACTGTTACTGTTCACACAGTTGTATGACGCCCCAAACACCCACTCACTGTTCACACAGTTGTATGAAACCACAAACCCCCACTTACTGTTCACACAGTTGGTGTATGACGCCCCAGTAGCTCTCTGGCACCCTGAACCATTCACAGTCTCCTGGCCCAATGTTGATGTTCACTGCGGCGTAATTCAAGTTCTCCTGGTGGCCTATCGAAGAAACATAATAACAAAATCTTGCTGATTTCTCAAATAACAAGGTTTCAAGCACTAAAAAAGGACTGCTCAAAGCGCTTTACACTTTACTTCCTGACAGATCTGTTCAATCGAACACCATCTCGACTTCTCTAGCAAGCGTCCAGCCACACTGCAATTAAATTAAATATCCACCACTGTCTAGAGCAAGGTACTCATTCATACAGCTGAGTGAACTAGAGCAATGTAGAGTGAACGAACTTGCCCAAGGTTCGACATTGCTGCCCAGGAATCGAACTCGGGTTCTCTCGGTCGAGAGTCTGAAGCTCTAGCCACTGCACCACAGCGCTCCACCCAACTCCCACAAGCACTAGTCATTCGTTTCTGTCAAATGTGCATAATATTGATACACACATTTAACAAGGATTATGTTTTTCATATTTTGTTTTACTCGGTGGTTATACCCCAGTATTGGAAGGTAAATCATTCAGACTGTATTAATTTATGCAAGTACTCAGTGGACACCTCTCCTTAATGAAAGACTGTCTACACTGGACACACATGAAAATCTGGAACTAATTAATTCACAGCGTAAATCTTGGGCAGTCCGTTGCACAGACATGTCTTGATGAGGTTGAAGACTCTCGCGTCGGTGATGTGGACATTGCATGCGAGGTTCCACGACAGTTGCACCATGGGAACTAGCGACTAGCACAGCTGTAGCTTGTTGTATTCGTAGCGCTCAGCTGACAGCATGTACTGTTTGAAGGTCAACGGTCCCACGTTCTACGCGATGTTGTTGCACCAGCCCTGTCAACACACACACAAACCGACACTGTCATGTCACGTGTCAATGGAAGGCAGAAAGATTCGTCTCTCTATGTTTGACGTTCCACGGCAAAGTGGGTATTAAATTGCAACATTTTTATAGATATTATTGGCAGAATGAGTCGTCTTTCTACACAGTGTGTTACCAGCCATGACAAAGTGGGTATTAAGTTGAACAATTGTAAAATATAGTATTATACCTTTTTCTGGATTCAACAGATTATAAGCATTAAAATCACACCTCATTTGTTGAAATATCAGTATTTTTTATTCATTGGTAAAACTAAGCAAAGATTACATTTTTTTTTTAAATTGGGATGTGTGGAAAAACCAACGCTCATACCATCATTAAGTATTGCATCATTGACATTGAAAGAAGAAATTATAAGGGAGACGTGTCTGCCCAAATCAAAACGTTGATGTGATGTAGACAGCTATTTTTGGCTCTCATGCGTGGTGTAGTAACCAGTTTGCTGCGGCACGTTAATGATCAACATATTTAAACTCCGATAATGAGAACCTAGCACTGAAAAAAAATGATGCATCATATTTGACCTGACATGACAAAATGGGTATTAAATTGCAAAATTGTTAAATAGTGTTTTGTAGGAGAATGACTGACAACATAATCTGTACAGAGTAGAAAAGAAAGTATCTCTAAATAACTACCTGTGTGTTTTCTCGAAGTACACAGCCAATTGCTAAATAAGTGGGTGGGGATGCACTTACAAAGCTCCAAAGTTAGAGAAACAATATAAGTATTACATAAGCCGGCTGTGGTCACTTACAATGGCTTGAACCCAGTGGACAGTGCCGCCGTTGACCCACACAAGGTCACCAGGCTTCTGGATGAACCGGTAGATGGGAACGTCATTCTCAAACAGGTCCTCCAGATTAGGCCACCAGGACCCGGTCAAATAGATGACGCCATTCCTACAACCATAAGGACCTAGTCAAATAGTTGATGCCATTGCTACAAACACAACCAGTATCTGGTCAAATAGTTGATACCATTCTCACAAACACAACCAAGACACGGTCAAATAGTTGATGGTATTCCTACAAAAACAAACAGGACCCGGTCAAATAGTTCATGCCATTCCTACAAACACACACAGGACCCGGTCAAATAGTTCATGCCCTTACTACAAACACAACCAGGACCCGGTCAAATAGTTGATGTCATTACTACAAACACACACAGGACCCGGTCAAATAGTTCATGCCGTTGTCACAAACACAACCAAGACAGTCAAATAGTTGATGGCATTCCTACAAACACAATCAGGACCCGGTCAAATAGTTCATGCCGTTCTCACAAACACAACCAAGACACAGTCAAATAGTTGATGCCATTCCTACAAACACACACAGGACCCGGTCAAATAGTTCATGTCGTTCTCACAAACACAACCAAGACACAGTCAAATAGTTGATGGCATTCCTACAAACACAATCAGGACCCGGTGAAATATTTCATGCCGTTACTACAAACACAACCAGGACCCGGTCAAATAGTTGATGTCATTACTACAAACACACACAGGACCCGGTCAAATAGTTCATGCCGTTCTCACAAACACAACCAAGACACAGTCAAATAGTTGATGGCATTCCTACAAACACAACCAGGACCCGGTCAAATAGTTGATATCATTCCTACAAACACAACCAAGATCCGGTCAAATAGTTGATGCCATTCCTACAAACACACACAGGACCCGGTCAAATAGTTCATGATGTTCCTACAAACACAACCAGGAACCGTTCAAATAGTTGATGACATTCGTACAAACATGAGGACCCGGTCAAATAGTTGATGCCATTGCTACAAACACGAGGACCTGGTCAAATAATTGGTGCCATTCCCACAAACACATCCAGAACCCAGTCAAATAGTTGATGCCATTGCTACAAACACAACCAGGACCCGGTCAAATAGTTGATGACATTCCTACAAACATGAGGACCAGGTCAAATGGTTGATGCCATTGCTACAAACACGAGGACCTGGTCAAATAATTGGTGCCATTCCCACAAACACATCCAGAACCCAGTCAAATAGTTGATGCCATTCTTACAAACACAGCCAGAACACAGTCAAATAGTTGATGTAATTCCGACAAAAACAATCAGGACCGGTCAAATAGTCAATGTCATTTCTACTAACACAACCAGGACCCTGTCAAATAGTTGATGCCATTCCTACAAACACAGCCAGGACCCGGTCAAATAGTTGATGTAATTCCTACAAACACAAGCAGGGCCCGGTCAAATAGTTGAAGTCATTCCTACTAACATAAACAAAATGAAAGTTACTTTGAGTAAACCACATATATAATAAAAGTCCTATAAAACTATAAACAATGATTTACATTCTTCGCCAGTTAAACTTAGGGATTTTTGTAACTGAATACAAACCTTAATTAAATGGTCCTGCTGATTCCCTGCAGTATGTTTTCAAATATAAGAAATTTATTTTAAAGATATCATACTGTATGTGAACAGTTTTGCATATTCAACCCCAATTATTTGTTCACACTGTTACTGTTCACACAGTTGTATGACGCCCCAAACACCCACTCACTGTTCACACAGTTGTATGAAACCACAAACCCCCACTTACTGTTCACACAGTTGGTGTATGACGCCCCAGTAGCTCTCTGGCACCCTGAACCATTCACAGTCTCCTGGCCCAATGTTGATGTTCACTGCGGCGTAATTCAAGTTCTCCTGGTGGCCTATCGAAGAAACATAATAACAAAATCTTGCTGATTTCTCAAATAACAAGGTTTCAAGCACTAAAAAAGGACTGCTCAAAGCGCTTTACACTTTACTTCCTGACAGATCTGTTCAATCGAACACCATCTCGACTTCTCTAGCAAGCGTCCAGCCACACTGCAATTAAATTAAATATCCACCACTGTCTAGAGCAAGGTACTCATTCATACAGCTGAATGAACTAGAGCAATGTAGAGTGAACGAACTTGCCCAAGGTTCGACATTGCTGCCCAGGAATCGAACTCGGGTTCTCTCGGTCGAGAGTCTGAAGCTCTAGCCACTGCACCACAGCGCTCCACCCAACTCCCACAAGCACTAGTCATTCGTTTCTGTCAAATGTGCATAATATTGATACACACATTTAACAAGGATTATGTTTTTCATATTTTGTTTTACTCGGTGGTTATACCCCAGTATTGGAAGGTAAATCATTCAGACTGTATTAATTTATGCAAGTACTCAGTGGACACCTCTCCTTAATGAAAGACTGTCTACACTGGACACACATGAAAATCTGGAACTAATTAATTCACAGCGTAAATCTTGGGCAGTCCGTTGCACAGACATGTCTTGATGAGGTTGAAGACTCTCGCGTCGGTGATGTGGACATTGCATGCGAGGTTCCACGACAGTTGCACCATGGGAACTAGCGACTAGCACAGCTGTAGCTTGTTGTATTCGTAGCGCTCAGCTGACAGCATGTACTGTTTGAAGGTCAACGGTCCCACGTTCTACGCGATGTTGTTGCACCAGCCCTGTCAACACACACACAAACCGACACTGTCATGTCACGTGTCAATGGAAGGCAGAAAGATTCGTCTCTCTATGTTTGACGTTCCACGGCAAAGTGGGTATTAAATTGCAACATTTTTATAGATATTATTGGCAGAATGAGTCGTCTTTCTACACAGTGTGTTACCAGCCATGACAAAGTGGGTATTAAGTTGAACAATTGTAAAATATAGTATTATACCTTTTTCTGGATTCAACAGATTATAAGCATTAAAATCACACCTCATTTGTTGAAATATCAGTATTTTTTATTCATTGGTAAAACTAAGCAAAGATTACATTTTTTTTTTAAATTGGGATGTGTGGAAAAACCAACGCTCATACCATCATTAAGTATTGCATCATTGACATTGAAAGAAGAAATTATAAGGGAGACGTGTCTGCCCAAATCAAAACGTTGATGTGATGTAGACAGCTATTTTTGGCTCTCATGCGTGGTGTAGTAACCAGTTTGCTGCGGCACGTTAATGATCAACATATTTAAACTCTGATAATGAGAACCTAGCACTGAAAAAAAATGATGCATCATATTTGACCTGACATGACAAAATGGGTATTAAATTGCAAAATTGTTAAATAGTGTTTTGTAGGAGAATGACTGACAACATAATCTGTACAGAGTAGAAAAGAAAGTATCTCTAAATAACTACCTGTGTGTTTTCTCGAAGTACACAGCCAATTGCTAAATAAGTGGGTGGGGATGCACTTACAAAGCTCCAAAGTTAGAGAAACAATATAAGTATTACATAAGCCGGCTGTGGTCACTTACAATGGCTTGAACCCAGTGGACAGTGCCGCCGTTGACCCACACAAGGTCACCAGGCTTCTGGATGAACCGGTAGATGGGAACGTCATTCTCAAACAGGTCCTCCAGATTAGGCCACCAGGACCCGGTCAAATAGATGACGCCATTCCTACAACCATAAGGACCTAGTCAAATAGTTGATGCCATTGCTACAAACACAACCAGTATCCGGTCAAATAGTTGATACCATTCTCACAAACACAACCAAGACACGGTCAAATAGTTGATGGTATTCCTACAAAAACAAACAGGACCCGGTCAAATAGTTCATGCCATTCCTACAAACACACACAGGACCCGGTCAAATAGTTCATGCCATTACTACAAACACAACCAGGACCCGGTCAAATAGTTGATGTCATTACTACAAACACACACAGGACCCGGTCAAATAGTTCATGCCGTTCTCACAAACACAACCAAGACAGTCAAATAGTTGATGGCATTCCTACAAACACAATCAGGACCCGGTCAAATAGTTCATGCCGTTCTCACAAACACAACCAAGACACAGTCAAATAGTTGATGCCATTCCTACAAACACACACAGGACCCGGTCAAATAGTTCATGTCGTTCTCACAAACACAACCAAGACACAGTCAAATAGTTGATGGCATTCCTACAAACACAATCTGGACCCGGTCAAATAGTTCATGCCGTTACTACAAACACAACCAGGACCCGGTCAAATAGTTGATGTCATTACTACAAACACACACAGGACCCGGTCAAATAGTTCATGCCGTTCTCACAAACACAACCAAGACACAGTCAAATAGTTGATGGCATTCCTACAAACACAACCAGGACCCGGTCAAATAGTTGATATCATTCCTACAAACACAACCAAGATCCGGTTAAATAGTTGATGCCATTCCTACAAACACACACAGGACCCGGTCAAATAGTTCATGATGTTCCTACAAACACAACCAGGAACCGTTCAAATAGTTGATGACATTCGTACAAACATGAGGACCCGGTCAAATAGTTGATGCCATTGCTACAAACACGAGGACCTGGTCAAATAATTGGTGCCATTCCCACAAACACATCCAGAACCCAGTCAAATAGTTGATGCCATTGCTACAAACACAACCAGGACCCGGTCAAATAGTTGATGACATTCCTACAAACATGAGGACCAGGTCAAATGGTTGATGCCATTGCTACAAACACGAGGACCTGGTCAAATAATTGGTGCCATTCCCACAAACACATCCAGAACCCAGTCAAATAGTTGATGCCATTCTTACAAACACAGCCAGAACACAGTCAAATAGTTGATGTAATTCCGACAAAAACAATCAGGACCGGTCAAATAGTCAATGTCATTTCTACTAACACAACCAGGACCCTGTCAAATAGTTGATGCCATTCCTACAAACACAGCCAGGACCCGGTCAAATAGTTGATGTAATTCCTACAAACACAAGCAGGGCCCGGTCAAATAGTTGAAGTCATTCCTACTAACATAAACAAAATGAAAGTTACTTTGAGTAAACCACATATATAATAAAAGTCCTATAAAACTATAAACAATGATTTACATTCTTCGCCAGTTAAACTTAGGGATTTTTGTAACTGAATACAAACCTTAATTAAATGGTCCTGCTGATTCCCTGCAGTATGTTTTCAAATATAAGAAATTTATTTTAAAGATATCATACTGTATGTGAACAGTATTGCATATTCAACCCCAATTATTTGTTCACACTGTTACTGTTCACACAGTTGTATGACGCCCCAAACACCCACTCACTGTTCACACAGTTGTATGAAACCACAAACCCCCACTTACTGTTCACACAGTTGGTGTATGACGCCCCAGTAGCTCTCTGGCACCCTGAACCATTCACAGTCTCCTGGCCCAATGTTGATGTTCACTGCGGCGTAATTCAAGTTCTCCTGGTGGCCTATCGAAGAAACATAATAACAAAATCTTGCTGATTTCTCAAATACCAAGGTTTCAAGCACTAAAAAAGGACTGCTCAAAGCGCTTTACAATTTACTTCCTGACAGATCTGTTCAATCGAACACCATCTCGACTTCTCTAGCAAGCGTCCAGCCACACTGCAATTAAATTAAATATCCACCACTGTCTAGAGCAAGGTACTCATTCATACAGCTGAGTGAACTAGAGCAATGTAGAGTGAACGAACTTGCCCAAGGTTCGACATTGCTGCCCAGGAATCGAACTCGGGTTCTCTCGGTCGAGAGTCTGAAGCTCTAGCCACTGCACCACGGCGCTCCACCCAACTCCCACAAGCACTAGTCATTCGTTTCTGTCAAATGTGCATAATATTGATACACACATTTAACAAGGATTATGTTTTTCATATTTTGTTTTACTCGGTGGTTATACCCCAGTATTGGAAGGTAAATCATTCAGACTGTATTAATTTATGCAAGTACTCAGTGGACACCTCTCCTTAATGAAAGACTGTCTACACTGGACACACATGAAAATCTGGAACTAATTAATTCACAGCGTAAATCTTGGGCAGTCCGTTGCACAGACATGTCTTGATGAGGTTGAAGACTCTCGCGTCGGTGATGTGGACATTGCATGCGAGGTTCCACGACAGTTGCACCATGGGAACTAGCGACTAGCACAGCTGTAGCTTGTTGTATTCGTAGCGCTCAGCTGACAGAATGTACTGTTTGAAGGTCAACGGTCCCACGTTCTACGCGATGTTGTTGCACCAGCCCTGTCAACACACACACAAACCGACACTGTCATGTCACGTGTCAATGGAAGGCAGAAAGATTCGTCTCTCTATGTTTGACGTTCCACGGCAAAGTGGGTATTAAATTGCAACATTTTTATAGATATTATTGGCAGAATGAGTCGTCTTTCTACACAGTGTGTTACCAGCCATGACAAAGTGGGTATTAAGTTGAACAATTGTAAAATATAGTATTATACCTTTTTCTGGATTCAACAGATTATAAGCATTAAAATCACACCTCATTTGTTGAAATATCAGTATTTTTTATTCATTGGTAAAACTAAGCAAAGATTACATTTTTTTTTTAAATTGGGATGTGTGGAAAAACCAACGCTCATACCATCATTAAGTATTGCATCATTGACATTGAAAGAAGAAATTATAAGGGAGACGTGTCTGCCCAAATCAAAACGTTGATGTGATGTAGACAGCTATTTTTGGCTCTCATGCGTGGTGTAGTAACCAGTTTGCTGCGGCACGTTAATGATCAACATATTTAAACTCCGATAATGAGAACCTAGCACTGAAAAAAAATGATGCATCATATTTGACCTGACATGACAAAATGGGTATTAAATTGCAAAATTGTTAAATAGTGTTTTGTAGGAGAATGACTGACAACATAATCTGTACAGAGTAGAAAAGAAAGTATCTCTAAATAACTACCTGTGTGTTTTCTCGAAGTACACAGCCAATTGCTAAATAAGTGGGTGGGGATGCACTTACAAAGCTCCAAAGTTAGAGAAACAATATAAGTATTACATAAGCCGGCTGTGGTCACTTACAATGGCTTGAACCCAGTGGACAGTGCCGCCGTTGACCCACACAAGGTCACCAGGCTTCTGGATGAACCGGTAGATGGGAACGTCATTCTCAAATAGGTCCTCCAGATTAGGCCACCAGGACCCGGTCAAATAGATGACGCCATTCCTACAACCATAAGGACCTAGTCAAATAGTTGATGCCATTGCTACAAACACAACCAGGATCTGGTCAAATAGTTGATACCATTCTCACAAACACAACCAAGACACGGTCAAATAGTTGATGGTATTCCTACAAAAACAAACAGGACCCGGTCAAATAGTTCATGCCATTCCTACAAACATACACAGGACCCGGTCAAATAGTTCATGCCATTACTACAAACACAACCAGGACCCGGTCAAATAGTTGATGTCATTACTACAAACACACACAGTACCCGGTTAAATAGTTCATGCCGTTCTCACAAACACAACCAAGACACAGTCAAATAGTTGATGGCATTCCTACAAACACAATCAGGACCCGGTCAAATAGTTCATGCCGTTCTCACAAACACAACCAAGACACAGTCAAATAGTTGATGCCATTCCTACAAACACACACAGGACCCGGTCAAATAGTTGATGGCATTCCTACAAACACAATCAGGACCCGGTCAAATAGTTCATGCCATTACTACAAACACAACCAGGACCCGTTCAAATAGTTGATGTCATTACTACAAACACACACAGGACCCGGTCAAATAGTTCATGCCGTTCTCACAAACACAACCAAGACACAGTCAAATAGTTGATGGCATTCCTACAAACACAATCAGGACCCGGTCAAATAGTTCATGCCGTTCTCACAAACACAACCAAGACACAAGACACACAATAAAAATACTGGTGACATTGTCTGTCCTCAAAATGGTGAAGAATAAAATGATAATGTCTCATAAAAATAATAAATAATTGAAAATAATAAAATATTCTAAAACTGTATCATTGTACTAAAATAATGTAAATTTCTAGGTTATTAAAGAGTGGGTTGGCGATAGTCAATGGCAATATTACAGGTCGTATGATTGTTCGCGCTCAGCAGGCCTGTGCAAAGTAACAAGACGTTTAGTGCCCGTGCAAAGAAAAGTCAGAGGTCTTCACCCCCAGGGCGATTCTGGGAATAAAAGAACGTCTTGTTGAAAAGGCCTGTTAGTATATAGTTTATAAGGGGACTGCCCCTGCCTTAGTATGTTGTGTACGTAAGCAAATTATGTCGTACAGCGGCATAATTTATTTATTTAATTTATTTTTTAACACATTTTAAACTACCTGAAAATTGCCAGGAAACTTGTCACCATAAGATGGACCTACGGGTAACAACAGCTTTCATACTGATGGTCGCATTCATGGCGGGACTTCGACATGGTAATGGTTTTACATCAGCATCACTTCCTGATAATATAAATGCTGGATTCCAGTTTGTGGGTGAGAGGAGGATCCAGACAGCTTTGCTGTTTGGAGCTGATATATACATCAAGCGTGTCGTGAACAGACAGTCACGATATCCATCTGCGAACCAGCGAACAATGTCCACTTATCTGTTACTTGCACTACTGATCTCGGGTGATATACAGTTGAACCCCGGACCAGTTAAGTATCCATGTGGAGTATGTAAGAAGGCTGTTGCCAGAAATCATCGTGCTATGTGTTGTGACGAATGCGACACATGGATCCACATTGGTTGTTGCGGGGTATCACCCAAAGAGTATCGCCATTTACAACATTCTAATGTCAGCTGGTACTGCACTCACTGTTCATTACCAAATTTCTCAAACTCCTTTTTTAACGACAGCTCCATATTAAGTGACCCTAACCCATATGACTTGTTGTCAGACTCAGTGTCTGAAAATGGTGACAACATTGCAGACTCTGAGTCCGAACCTACAAACCGGAACAAACCAACCAACAAGCCTAAATCAAAACCAATTAAGATTATGGTCATTAACTGCAACAGCATACTAAGCACAGATAAACGCACCCAGTTTATGAGTACTGTGGAGGCCGAGGGTCCCGATGTAGTGATTGGCACAGAGTCGCATGTAGATGCATCGGTGTCTGATGGAGAAATATTCCATCCAGGATACGATGTCTACCGAAAAGACCGAGACAGGAATGGTGGAGGAGTATTCGTTGCCATAAAGAATTGTTTTATTTCGTCGGGGATGCCCGAGTTTGACTCTGACTGTGAAACTGTATGGGCAAGAATACAGGTGTTCGGGTGCCGGACCCTGATAGTGGGATCATATTATAGACCACCTAACTCCACTATCGATGCACTATCTGGTCTGGAGGATTCGCTAGGCCGTATTAGCTCGAAATATCCAGCGGCAAACATTGTTTTGGGGGGTGATTTTAATATGCCGGGCATCGACTGGGAAACCAAGTCGGTGATCAGAAACCCCCAGTATGGCAATGGTATGAGTCAGAAGCTGATTGATATCTGCAATGACTTTTCATTGGACCAAGTGGTCAGAATACCAACACGCCTCAACAATATACTGGACCTGATTCTTACCACAAACCCTAACCTGTTCAGAAATATCTCTACTATCAACGGAATTAGCGACCATGACATTGTCACCACCGATCTCGACATGAAAGTACCAATGAACAAGAAGAAAGCCAGAACCGTTTATATATATAAACGAGCAAACATTGGTGCCATTAAAAAAGAGTTAGATGAATTTAATATAAACTTGTTTGGAGAGGATTTCAATTTGCGATCAGTTAATGAGAATTGGAATATGTTTAAATTAATTGTACTGGATAGCATGAACAGATTCATTCCCACAAAGAAACTATCAACTAGGAATAATCTTCCATGGATGACAAGACATATCCACAGACTAATCCGCAAGAAACAGAGACTATATAACAAAGCAAAAAAGACACAAAACAATCAGGATTGGGCTGTCTTCAGGAAGCTCCGGACACATGTAAAAACAGAGCTAACCGCTGCGTATCATAACTATATTGATAGCATGCTTGACGTCGAGTGTAATGAAGAAAGGTCAATCCCTAAGAAATTTTGGTCATACGTCAAAAATATAAGAAAGGACTTTGTTGGTATACCATCACTGAAAGACCACAATAATCACCTGGTTTCGTCTAGTAAGGGGAAAGCAGATATACTGTCAAAGCAGTACCAAACTGTCTTCACAAAGGAAGATCTTGTCAACATCCCAGTCATGCCTCAGTCACCACATTCCGCAATGCCGGGAATCACAGTCACTGTACATGGAGTACACAAGCTGTTACTCAGACTGAAGCCCGGCAAAGCGCATGGCCCTGACGCAATCCCAAACAAAATTTTAATGGAGACAGCTGATCAAATTGCACCTTGCCTGGCTAGAATTTTCCAACAATCCATCGACACGGGTGAGGTCCCCCTTGACTGGAAACATGCTAATATATCAGCAGTATTCAAGAAGGGTGACAAATCAATCGCAGCAAACTATAGGCCAGTATCCCTCACATCAGTATGCTGCAAGCTATTTGAACACATTATCTACAGCAACATAATGGACCATCTGGACTCTAATAACATCATCGTAGAGTACCAGCATGGGTTCAGGAATAAACATTCATGTGAGACACAATTAATTGGTGCCACAGAAGACATTGCAAAGAATATAGATAACGGCCACCAAACTGATCTCCTAATACTGGACTTTTCTAAGGCCTTTGACACCGTGCCTCATGCACGCCTTATGAGAAAACTCCAGTATTACGGGGTCAGTGATGGAGTCACCAACTGGATTTCAAATTGGCTAACTGACAGAAAGCAGAATGTAGTAGTAGATGGCGAGTCGTCAGAAGAAGTGACAGTCGAGTCTGGGGTACCACAGGGCACTGTACTGGGCCCACTTCTTTTTTTATTATATGTCAATGATATAGGAGAGGGGATCACCTCTAATATCCGGCTTTTTGCCGACGATTGTATTCTATACAGGTGTATCAATGACAGTAATGACGTAGAAGCCCTCCAGTCCGACCTGCATAGGCTGGTGGACTGGTCTGCAACCTGGCAGATGCATTTTAATATCAATAAATGCTCAGTTATGCATATCACCAAGAAGAGAACTATCCACCGATCTCAGTATACCATCAATGGAGACAGCCTGGGAACTGTACACCATCACCCGTACCTAGGCGTGGAGTTCTCTGATGACCTCAGATGGAACACTCACATATCCCACCTATCTGCCAAATCTAACCGTATATTAGGTTTTATAAAGAGAAATCTGTATAAATGTTCAGAGAAAACTAAACAATCGGCTTACTTTGCACTAGTCCGCCCTAATCTCGAATACGCGAGCGCTGCTTGGGATCCATACACCAACAAAAATATTAACGAACTTGAGAAAATACAGCGACGAGCAGCGAGATTTGTAATGGGTAACAACAGTCGGGAAAGCAGCGTAACATTAATGATGAAAACACTCAAGTGGGAGTCCCTAGAGCACCGCAGAGAGGTCAGCCGCCTAGCAATGTTCTATAAATCTGTACATGGAGAAATAGCCCTTCCTTTGCCGAGCCACCTCGTTCACTCAATCAACAATACTCGTGGCCACAGTGAACGATTTATTCAGGTGCCGGCAAGGACTCAGGTTTATGCTAACAGCTTTTTTAATAGAACAGTAAGGAACTGGAACGGACTAACCGAAACAGTTGTGTCTGCAGCCACGGTGGATACTTTTAAATCTAGGCTGGGCAGACGACTCTAAAAATTCCCTGTAGGGCTATGCCATATGCCCCCCGTCCCCTATATTGGCGTAATGACCGTATGGTTTTTGCCAATTATTATATAGACATAGACATAGACAAGCCTGCTAGCGCGAAAATCAAATCGACCTGTATTATCGCCCAAATAATTTAAGTACAAGATTTAAGAGCGTTGGTGGTGACAATTTATAAAACGTTTGTTTATGCAAACAGTGCAATACGTTGACACTAATTCTACACTAGTGTCACAGACAAACCTGAACGTTAAATTGCAAAAATTATTTTGAATCACGCAGTGACAAAAAATAAACAAGTACCACCTTACGCCACCTAGCGACCAAGCTGACTTCATACAATTCATTTCTGATGAGATTATCAGCTTTTTAGGAAAAAATATTTAAGAGTATGGTGTCTCCACTCCACCTTTCAGAGGTGCATTGTAATACTAAAACATGGAATGTACCCATTAAGATCATTGATATATATATATATATATATATATATATATATATACATATATATATATATATAATTATATACATTATATATAAATAATAAATAGAGAAAAACATTTCTGAATAAATATAAAACGAAGATAATTACATGGGAAATAAGGAAACAATGTCACCATGTATCGTACTGGGAATTTTTCAGGCTGGGGTGTCTCCACTTAAATTTAACAATGGATTCTCTGTAATGATGAATATTGTCTTATAATAATAATTCAACAGCATTCTCCTGCACCATAAATATGGTAATTGATAATTCAGAGGTGCATCACAATACTAGAACATGGAATGTACTCAATAAGATTGTTAAAAAACATAAAAACATATATATAATAAATAGATGAAATAGAACATTTATGAAAAAAAAATGGGCCAAGTGGCCCTGAAGTCCTTTGGACTAGATTTAACAAGATTTAACAAGATTGCCACCCAGAGAATTAACTCTAGGTGGCAGGTGGACAAGGAAGCCCTTTGGCTTATCGAGAGTCCGACCCTTTTATCTATGTGTATCCCGCCCGTCTGAGGTATGTGTCGATTTTATTTTTAAACATATTCACGCTACTAGCACCCACACAATAAGCAGGTAATCTGTTCCATTCATTTACAGTCCTTTGTGAAAATGAAAACTTTCTTATATCCAATCTACTCTGCTCCTTTGCTAATGCAAGTTCATGTTCTCTAGTCCTTCTATCTTTCTTAACTGAGAAAAACATATTTCTATCAATATCTTCATAACCCTTCAATATTTTAAACAATTCTATCTGATCTCCTCTCAATCTCCTGGTCTCTAGTGTTGTTAAACCGCATTTTTTAGGCGTATTTCGTAACTAAGATCCCTCAGATTTTGTATCATTTTAGTTGCTCTCCTCTGCACTCTTTCTAGCATATCTATGTCCTTCCTGCGATATGGCCTCCATGCTTGAATACAATATTCTAAATGAGGCCTAACTATTGTTTTGTACAGCGGTATTATTAGCTCTTTTTCCTTATACGTTATGTTTCGCCTAATTAATCCAAGGATTTGATTTCCCTTTGATGCTGCAATTCCGCACTGCTCTGAAACCTTCATATCAGCACTAATGGTTAACCCTATGTCCTTTTCTTTTACAGTAGTACTTAGTACAGTACCCCCCATTGTATATTCTACTTCCCTTCCGTTCCCATGTCCTGTGTGGAGGCATTTACATTTCCCAAAATTGAACAGCATTTGCCATTTTTCAGACCATTTGATCAACCTGTCAAGATCATCTTGTAAATGCTGTCTATCTCCATCACTTTTAATCCTTCTAAACACTTTTGTATCATCCGCAAATTTCAACACCTTGCTTGTTATTTCATCATCCAAATCGTTGATATATATTAAGAATAATATAGGACCTAATACTGATCCCTGTGGTACCCCACTCAATACCGATTTCCAGTTTGAAGCCTCCCCATCAACTACTACACGTTGTCTTCTGTCAATCAGCCATTGTTCTATCCAGTTTATTATACCATTTCCTATGCCATGGGCCTTTAGTTTAAGCAGTAATCTTTGATGTGGTACTTTGTCAAAAGCTTTTTGAAAATCTAAGTAGACGATATCTACTGGTGTTCCCTCATCTACCCACTTAGTGATGTCTTCAAAAAAACATAACATATTTGTTAAGCATGACCTCGCTTTAAAAAAACCATGTTGAGATGGGTTTATCAAGTTTTGTTTAGCAAGAAAATCCACCATGTGATCTTTAATTAGTCTTTCTAATAATTTACAAATCACTGATGTTAAACTCACTGGTCTATAGTTCTCTGACTTGTTTCTCGAACCTTTTTTGAATAACGGTATAATGTTTGCTTCTTTCCATTCTAAAGGAACCACTCCCTCTTCTAATGACAAGTTGAAAACTGTTGCAAGTGGTATGCTAATTTGTTCTACAATATCCAATAGTAGTTTGGGTGGAATACCATCCACTCCAGGTGATTTATTTTCCTTCATAGCACTTATTTTCTTAGCTACCATTTCCGGGGTTACAATTAATTGTCCTAAATAGTCTGAATCTGCCCCCTTGAACTTAGCCTTTGGTATTGGCAGTGAACTAATATCTTCCCTGGTAAACACTGAACTAAAGTACTCATTCAGGTCTTCTGCCATTATGAATCCCTCTGATATCATATTTCCAGCACTATCTTCTAGAGGACCGACCTTATCTTGAACTTTCTGTTTGCTTCGAACATACGCATAAAAACTCTTGCTGTCATGTTTTATATTACTAGCTAATTGTTGTTCATAGCTTCTCTTTGAATTTCTAATTTCAGCTGTAGCTTGGTTAAGTGCTTCTTTATAATTGTTGTAGTCTTCATCATTTCCAGTACATCTATATGACTTCCACATCATTTGTTTATACTTAATTTTTCTAATGGCTTCTTTCGATAAGTGTTTCTTTTTGGACCATTTTCCTTGGTTTTTGAAGGGTACAAATTTATCGATTATGCACTTAATTTCACTCTTTAATATATTCCAGCATTCTGTTGCCGTCTTATTTTTCAGTGTCTTATTCCAGTCTATCTTTGCTAAATATTTCCTCATGTCCTTATACCTTCCTTTGTGGAAATTTCTCCTATACTGCTTTTTGCTATTCCTTTCTGATTTTACTTTGATGGTAAAATGTATCTGGTTGTGATCGCTACTCCCCAGTGGCTCACATATCTTGACATTGTCAACTAATTCATTCTGTGAGGACAAAACTATGTCTAACACATTCTCACCCCTGGTTGGTTCTAGCACATGTTGAGAAAGGAATGTATCTTGAACTAAAACTAAAAACTTGTGGTCCTCTCTCCCCATACTCTGTAGAGATTTCCATTGTATATGCCCATGGTTAAAATCCCCCATAATAATACAGTCCCGTTTGCTTACTTCCCTTATAGCGTTTTGTATTTTTTCATTCTCTTCTATGCTTATGTTTGGACTTCGATAAACCAACCCAACCGTCAACGTTGAGTTTCCTGTAACTATGTTACACCAAACAGCTTCTTCGCAATCTGCTTCTCTTTCTAATTTTATTTCATAAGCCTGAATAGATTCTTTAATATATAAAATAACTCCACCTCCCTTTCTTCCTATTCTATCTTTTCTAAACATTACATATCCTGTCAGTCCCAATTCAGCATCTGATATATCGGTGGTGGTCCAGGATTCGGTTATACCTATTATATGAGGGTCAATATCTTCTACCATAATGTTTAGTTCATTTCTTTTGTTTACTATACTCCTTGCATTTAAACAAACACATTTATATCCAGCTTCAGAAGAGTTTTCCAGACTGTTATTTGTTGATTTATTTGTGCTGTCTTTATCTATGCCTCCATTTTCAGGCTTTTCTGTGAGTCCCCCCTGCGAATCTAGTTTAAATAGATGCAACCTGTCCCACTGTCAACAGATTGCAGCAGATTCTCTGAGAAAAATGAGATTTATTATCCTTCATAGCCCTTATTTTCTTAGCTACCATTTCCATGGTTACAATTAATTGTCCTAAATAGTCTGAATCTGCCCCCTTGAACTTAGCCTCTGGTATTGGCAGTGAACTAATATCTTCCCTGGTAAACACTGAACTAAAGTACTCATTCAAGTCTTCTGCCATTAAGAATCCCTCTGATATTATATTTCCAGCACTATTTTCTAGAAGACCGACCGTATCTTGAACTTTCTGTTTGCTTCGAACATATGCATAAAAACTCTTGCTGTCATGTTTTATATTACTAGCTAATTGTTGTTCATAGCTTCTCTTTGAATTTCTAATTTCAGCTGTAGCTTGGTTAAGTGCTTCTTTATAACTGTTGTAGTCTTCATCATTTCCAGTACATCTATATGACTTCCACATCATTTGTTTATACTTAATTTTTCTAATGGCTTCTTTCGATAAGTGTTTCTTTTTGGACCGTTTTTCTTGTTTTTTGAAGGGTACAAATTTATCGACTATGCACTTAATTTCACTCTTTAATATATTCCAGCAATCTGTTGCCGTCTTATTTTTCAGTGTCTTATTCCAGTCTATCTTTGCTAAATATTTCCTCATGTCCTTATACCTTCCTTTGTGGAAATTTCTCCTATACTGCTTTTTACTATTCCTTTCTGATTTTACTTTGATGGTAAAATGTATCTGGTTGTGATCGCTACTCCCCAGTGGCTCTCATATCTTGACATTGTCAACTAATTCATTCTGTGAGGACAAAACTATGTCTAACACATTCTCACCCCTGGTTGGTTCTAGCACATATTGAGAAAGGAATGTATCTTGAACTAAAACTAAAAACTTGTGGTCCTCTCTCCCCATACTCTGTAGAGATTTCCATTGTATATGCCCATGGGTAAAATCCCCCATGATAATACAGTCCCGTTTGCTTACTTCCCTTATAGCGTTTTGTATTTTTTCATTCTCTTCTATGCTTATGTTTGGACTTCGATAAACTAACCCAACTGTTAACGTTGAGTTTCCTGTAACTATGTTACACCAAACAGCTTCTTCGCAATCTGCTTCTCTTTCTAATTTTATTTCATAAGCCTGAATAGATTCTTTAATATATAAAATAACCCCACCTCCCTTTCTTCCTATTCTATCTTTCCTAAACATTACATATCCTGTCAGTCCCAATTCAGCATCTGATATATCGGTGGTGGTCCAGGATTCAGTTATACCTATTATATGAGGGTCAATATCTTCTACCATAATGTTTAGTTCATTTCTTTTGTTTACTATACTCCTTGCATTTAAACAAACACATTTATATCCAGCTTCAGAAGAGTTTTCCAGACTGTTATTTGCTGATTTCTTTGTGCTGTCTTTATCTATGCCTCCATTTTCAGGCTTTTCTGTGAGTCCCCCCTGCGAATCTAGTTTAAATAGATGCAACCTGTCCCACTGTCAACAGATTGCAGCAGGTTCTCTGAGAAAACTGCTGCCCCCTTTCCACTAAGATGGAGGCCATCTCTCATGTACATATCTTCCCTCCCAACAAAGTATCCCCATAAATCTGTGAATCCCACCCCCTCTTCTTCACACATCTGCTCAGCTAGTGCATTGATCGCCATCCTCTTGCAGTTTCTATACGTTGCCCTAATACATCTATATGTGACCCCGGTTGACCAAATGAGTGATTAGTCAGAATAATTGTAACATTGTTTTCTTTCATTCTTGTAAAGGTTGGGTAGGGTGCTAATAAGAAAGCATTTGATTTAGTAGACCGGTCCTCACTGTGGTCTAAGATAATTTCATGCGGTATTAATGGTAATGTGTTGAAAGTTGTATACAATATGTACAAAAATGCTAAATCATGTATAAAACAGGACCAGGCTGTGTCAGCCTTCTTCTCACTTGTTATCAAAACTTGTCTCCTTTCTTATTTGCTATTTACCTGAATAATTTTGAACACTGTTAGTCATAATTATAAGGGACTTGACTTGAAATTTACAACAACCTTAGTGATGATGATGTAGACATTTTCTTGGAAATGTATGTTTTACTAAATGCTTATGACACTAGAATGATTCAATCAATTACAGATTTCTTGTGTATAGCGGAACTATGTTGACTCTTCTAATGGTTCTTTCAGGTGTCAACTATATAGTGAATCTGTAAATATTAGTCTATATTGAAACAATTGATTTACATAGTACCATGTCTACACAAGGCATGGCAAGTCTAAACAGAACAGTAGAATGCATTTGATATCAATAAAGTGTGGGATATTAATTTTCTATGTTTATTACCTACAGGTGACAATACATCTTTAACCAATAGACACACAGTCACACCATTTTATAATAATTAAATGAACAGAAAAATAAGCACAACTTGCAATTATAGATAATCAATAGTTTTGAAGATACAGTTTAAAAGCTGCAGGCAACTGTTCAGTTTAATGTGTCTGCTCTGCTTGTGACCAATTAAAGATTAGTCAAGGTCTCAATGGAACAATGCAGAGTGGAGTGAGGCTGGGCACTGTTTCTGGTACAATACACAAAATCTACTGTTGGGGTGGTGTAGATAATATAAAACGTTTGCACTTTGGGGGCCCCTGAGGTGCCCTTAGAATGATTCAATCAAATACAGATTTCTTGTGTATAGTGGCAGCACCCTAAGATACATCTATACAAAATTTGAGAAACAGTTACTGAAAAATTTTTGAAAAAATAGGCAAAATGTTAATAAATTAAAGTTTTTTGGGAGCCCTACGGGGCCCTTAGAAAGATTCAATCAAATACATATTTCTCGTGCATAGTGGCAGTACCCTAAGATATGTTTACACAAAAATTAGAGAAAAAGTTACTGAACGGTTTCTGAGATACAACACCTAACGGCAGACGTCAGACGAAGAGTGATGGCAATAGTCCCTTGGACCTTCGGCCCAAAGAACTAAAAACTATCGCCCTGTATTGAATGAAATTGAAATATCTTCAGTAGTTTTAGATTTATTGCTAAAATTGAAGCAACATTTAAAAAAGTGACATTTAAAAAAACGAGGTGATTTTAATTTATGTTTCTTGATGTGTGGGTTCGTAAATACAGGCATTTTTTTAGTTTGTGATTATTTGTAGACGAAAATAAACCAGACATTGAAAGATGAGATTATTAAACATGCATTTCTGCCAAAATCACAACATTTATGGGACATGACCTAGACAGATATTTTTGGCACGTGGGCAGTTTAAACACCATTTCTACATCTCTGTGAAGCATTCAACCACACCACAACTAAAAATCACCCATATACAAGTACCTCTATATTCATGTACTCATTTATATAACTGAATGAACTGAGGCAATGTGGAATGGAAGAAATTGCCCAAGCTTGGACATGGCAGCAAGAGGATTCAAAATTGTTTTCTCTCGATTGAGTCTGCTGTTCTAACACTGCACTACGACACCCCAAGAGCTCCCTTGCTATCAGAGTACATGTGGCCTGACTCACCTTCCAGCCCGGCCCCGATGCTGATTGGCATTGGCCCGACTCACCCACTCAGACTTCAAGGTTGTTATGTTGTTGGCCGGGTCAAAGTTCTTCATCTTGATCTTACCCCCATCAACAACATAGACAACGTCATCTATTGTGATACCGCAAACAGAATGGTTCAATTCAACACAGGTGACATTGATGTGACCTCCATCAAGCTTAGCCATGACAACAATGTTAGTAACGGGTATACATATGAATTAAACTACAATTGTTGCATGACATCTCATAAATCAGACGTTCCCGCCGTTGCCACTTTAAAAACTTTAACTTATGTTTTTCTCATAAACAATCACTTTTGTGGACAGAATTTCAACAAAAAATATGATGGAATGCATAAATGCATCATGAGTTCGGCATCCATTTTTGATGGCTTAACGGAGGTTTTGTTAAGCAACAGGTCATGAGATGCATAGGTCATTAACTCAGATGAAACACATAATAATTTTAATTCACAGTTAGTCTAAATAGGTTTCAACAAGCAACTGTTAACATTTTGTCAACAAGATTATCAACCCGAGCAGTCCAATAGATTTCCGTACCAGGTTTCGGCAGTGTTGGTTGCTATGACGATCTTGTGGACACCTGGTGGTGGCTTTGAGAAGACTTCACATTGGTTGGTGGTCGGAAAGCGGGAATGCGGTGGGATAATGAGAACCCAATCTTAGGGGCACCAGAAGTCAGGGATGACAAGGGGGAACACTCTGGGACATAGGGTGTGGTATAACTGCTGAAGTTGTGACAGAGTGCATGAACGGGTCCTCCAGTCAGCTGTGCGTGCGCACGTGTGCGTGCGCATGCGCATGTCTGTGTGTGATATTCATATACCCACAGAACAAACACTGGAGCTGATAACTACATTTTTTGTGTCATCGAGATAGTTTGTCTATGCAAATGCATATACGACAAACCCTTATACACGCACATACACATGCATACACATATATACAGTGTAGTAAAAGTTGTTAATGTAAATATAACTACCTCTATGCAGGGCGATGTCTCTACACAGTACATCATTCAGTGCCTTGATGTCACCAGCTCCAGGCAGGAACACAAGGATGGCTCCATCCTACAGTGTCAACAAGTCACACACAGTGTCAACAACAGTGTCAACAACACAGTGTCAACAACACAATCTCAACAACAGATGGTCACACAGATTTTGTAAACATGAAATACTCTCACAAACAATTCTAGAGGGAGCAAAAATTAAGTAGTCCCACAGAAAATGTAAAATTTACATAATTATACAGAGACTGCCTGTAGTTTATTTTATATGCAGTGTTTGGCTTCATTGTAAATCATTGTAATGATTTATTTATATTAACTTACATAAAACGAAGAAGGAATTTATTTGATAATCGTCGATTAGAATGAAATGTTTCATGACATTTAATGAAGACATGTAAGTATAGAAGAGTGCCACTAGAGATGGTACAATATATTATGCATAATTTACTTTAAAAACAGAACAGTGTCTGTGCACTTTAACACAGCTAGGTGTCCTGCGTGGAACTGACCAGCTTATTCCGGACAATGTACTGGACAATTGCGGCGGCCAGGTCTATGTCCACCTTGTCATCACCCACTGATTGCAGGACATTGAGCGCGCGAGGAGAATACCTGCACACACGTCATGACACAGGACAATATCAGGATCATTACAACGGTAAGTTTTTACATACAGCCTGTAGCATGATATGAAATGTTCAGTTCTGATCAAAGCACTTTACACTTTACCCCCTTGCAGACATGTCCATTCCAATATCAACTCAACTCTCTGGGAAGAATTCAGCCACCTTGTAATTACTGCATGAAACTATTCAGTTACATATATATATATCCAATGCTGTGTATAACTAGGTACTCGTTTATAATCCATCTCATAGCTGGTGGAACTGCCACAATGTTAGCAGAATGACTCTGAAACAATACATGTCATCCAAAGACGTTGTCTACGTATAACTAGATTATCACAATCCTAGTCCCTGTTTTTCCCTGGCACCCCTCACCTGCCACGTATGCTGTCGATCCACAGTTCGTACTCTCATCTCTTCTCCATCAACTCGCACTTCTTACGGCCGTGCATTTTGCGCGGGAATCTGTAGTTCGGTGGCAGGTTGTAGTTGCACACCAACACGTAGGGAAGAAGACAACCCAAAGAAAACAAACGCTGCACTATTCTTTTTGTGTGCATATTGATGGTCATACTTTTATAGCCGCTTCTATCAATGAATATATTTAAAGTATTTTTTATAATATTTTAGTAAATTTAGCAATTTTATCTTTTTATACTTTTTCTTGTATTACTATGGGTAATGCTTTTAAGGTAGCTGCACCGGCATCATGTCAGTTGATTTCTTTATTTTGTTTTCTTCATAGAACATTAGTAGGTGTCAGTATGAACATATGTACTATTAAAAAAACCAAGGCACTAGCGCCATATGTCACCAATCTGTCCTTTAAAAACTAGTATTTTTAGTGTTTCTGTGGAAAGTCCCTTTTCAGATTCTTGGAAACTGACGATGTTTCCATAATGACGATCACGTGTGCGTCAGCCCAGTTCAAACATAAATTTGTTCACCATGAATACAGATCATATAGTCTGGTTATTCTCATGCCGCTATGCTGTTATATTATAATTACCTCAATGCATCACGCTGTCAAATCACCAAATACTGGTGGCAGTTTTGTTTATTCTCCATAATGCCCGACCTCAGCCGCCATTTGCAATGACAGGAGACTGACCCCCAGCAGGTGTCAATCAATCTTGTCTACTACAACATGTTCAACACATGGTCCTTTGTAACACAATATCATGAGACAACTTGATGGGAAAACCTTGGGGGAAAATCTCAGTAATAGAAGTGTTTGTCAAGCTGTGTTGAAATAAGCCACATGCCAGTAAAAAAAGTTACATTTCTAAGTAAAAAACATATGGTGACATTTGTATTATTGGTAACAACCAGGAAGTATTACTTAATATAACTTTTTATAAAAAAACTACAATACTTACAAAGCCATAACTTGGCTATGAACTCGACTTGTGTTTACCCAAAATTGCACGGGTTGGTTTTATGTTTGGTGAAGGGGTCATGCCAAAATGCAGTATGGATTTTTTGCTGTCTTTCAACATTGTAACAAAATGTTTATGAAACTGTATCAAACTTAATATGCATTTGTTTAAAAAAAAAACCCGTTTGAATGTCAATAACATGTTTGTACTCACAACCATACAAATTTCTTTTGGGGAGTTTCTCAAAATGAAATAAAATGCCATTTTAAGGTGATTTTTTGGTCTGGAGTATTGTTTAGTATCTCGGGCAAATTCTGAGAAAAAATGGTTAGGTTATCTTCAAAACTTATACTAGAAATCATTAATTCAAAAGAAGCATATAATAGCCGATCCAGCCACCTTAACACGTTTGTTTTGTTAGCATTTCCTTTATGTAAAGTACTATTATGAATGTATGTAAAGTGCCCAAGAGCAATTTCGATTGATCGAGCGTTATAATTATATAAATACCTTTATAATAATTATTATTTAGCTAAAGCATTGAAAATATGCAAATTGTAATAATTTCAGCTGGATTTACTTAACATAATGACAATACTTCTACAGGACTGATCAAGATAATACAAACTTTTGACTGTTGTATCAACATATGTAAAGAACCACATGGCAGCATGCACATATTATCACTTCCACTTGTATGATCCTTTCAATTATCCACCAACTTTGCTCTGTATGACAGAAATTAGTACTGATGGTAAAATAAAAAGTGACATACCCAATAATTTCAACATCTTCCAAGAGGAATCCTTCCAAGGGAATGTATAGCCTGGGATGTTCATCATCGGACAGTCTCCTGGAAGACAGGGAACATCTCAACACCTCCACAGCTATTCTACCTTATCTCACACAAGACAGCAACAAACACGTCAACTGTTTGCTCTGAATACATGAAATAGTCGTTGGCAGCCTCTGGGAAGTAAGCTGAAATATATTTTGAGTGAGATGTCCCCCGCTCTATGCCAACATTGAAATTAGCAATAGTTTTATTACTAGCAGGAGATGTAAGTTTCAATCCTGGGCCAGTCCTGTTAGATGAAACATTCAGGTGGCCACTATAAACGTTCAATCTGTACAAGATAAGACAGCCTCAACATTCTTGCTGTAACTGAGACCTGGCTCAGACCACATGATACACCTGCTTGCATTGCTGACGTTTCCCCTTCTGGTTACACCTTTCACCATCGACCACGTTTAGTCGGCCGTGGAGGTGGTGCTGGCTTTCTTATATCACAGCATTTCAAAGTTAAATTACATTCCAACCCTGAATACTCCAGTTTTTAGTCCATCTGTACTGAATTTTAAGATTCTTCTTTCCTCGCAAACTTTGTTTGTATCTATCACCCTCCAGAACATCCGGCAAATTTCTTTGAAGAATTTCAGGATATGTTGGAAAAACTGGCAATTATTCATTCAGAATTTTACATTCTTGGTGATTTTAATCTACATTTGGATAGACTTTCTACAACTACAACTATGTTTGATGATATTCTAGCATCATTTGATTTGAAACAACATGTTACCTTTTCAACACATATACATGGCCATTGGCTTGACCTCATGATAACCCATTCAACTTGTAATAATATCCAAGCACCTACTGTTTGAGATGGGTTAGACCACCATACTGTCATTGCTAATATTAATGTTTCTATAACCCCAATAGAGTTGAAACACAGTGTGTCTTACAGAGCCATTCACAGGATTGACATTACAGCTTTAATTATTCTTATATCCGACCTTATCACAGATAAAAAAAATCTATCTGAATTATATAAACAGTACTGTCAAGTACTCAATGCATTACTTAACAAACATGCACCTATAAAATCCAAATGTGTGTCAGAAAGGTCACCGGCTCCATGGATGACTTCCGAAATTATACTATCTAAAAGGCGTCATTGTTATTTAGAGCGTGTATGATGCAAATCACACTCGCCATTAGATAGATTGTGCTATTCTAAGCAATGTCACCGCTGTAACAGACAAATGGCTAAAGCTAAATCAGATTATTTTACAAATATGGGCATAAATAAGTCTGATAATCCGCGTCAGTTATGGAACTGCATCAATAACATTCTACACAGACGGCCTACTCCGTCGCTACCTGATCATGTGTCATTTAAGTCTCTATGTGATTCGTTCTCTAGTCACTTTAAGAATAAAATCAGTATTATTTATTCTGCATTCCCACGTCATAATTTAATTAATGTCAGTGTGGACTTGTGAGTTAATTCTCTATTTGTATCATTTGAACTTGCAACAGTTGATGAAGTTAGGACAATAATTATGTCCCCCAAATAAATCTTGTGCACTTGATCCATTTCCAACAATACCGCTAAAAGCATGTCTCAATACACTAATTGGACCTATAACAAATATTATAAATGCATCACTTTGCTCTGGCTGTTTTCCTGATGATTTCAAATACACCCATGGCACACCACTTCTCAAGAAGTCATCTCTGCCTAAACAAGACCTAAACAGTTATAGACCTATTTCTAACCTCAGCTTTATTTCCAAAATACTAGAAAAGGTTGTAACAATTCATCTAAGGTTTCACATTAGCACATGTCTTAACTAATGTGTCACAATCAGCATATAGACAGTTTCATTCAACAGAGACTGCCCTCTTAAAGGTTCATAATGACATTAACTTGAACATTAATAATGGTAAAGTGACTGCACTTAAGGCGGCGATACATGGTACGATTGTCTCGGATGAAACCGTCCGATTACCACGTAAACACTGAAATCGTATCGTGTAACAGTCCGGCCGAGTCAATCGTATCCGAGTCACTCGGACAAAATATTTTTAGAACAGGTTGTATTTTTTGTACGATTACATCAGACATTCGGTGATATTTATGCAGAACGTCTGTCACTGTCAGAATTGTCAACGCCAACAGACGGCGAACAGACTGAGTCAGAAATAACAGAACGTCACAAGTAAGTAGCGACGGCGACGTCGACATCATGATATTTGAATTATCAATTAATTGTATTTAAGTTAAAACTCTATATACACTGTAGTTATATTAATAAGTGTCAACGTGAAGTGTATTGTTTATTACACCCTGCATCAATTAATTGGATTTAAGTTAAAACTCTATATACACTGTAGTTATATTAATAAGTGTCAACGTGAAGTGTATTGTTTATTACACCCTGCATCAATTAATTGTATTTAAGTTAAAACTCTATATACACTGTAGTTATATTAATAAGTGTCAACGTGAAGTGTATTGTTTATTACACCCTGCATCAATTAATTGGATTTAAGTTAAAACTCTATATACACTGTAGTTATATTAATAAGTGTCAACGTGAAGTGTATTATTTATTACACCCTGCATCAATTAATTGTATTTAAGTTAGAACGCCATATACACTGTAGTTATATTAATAAGTGTCAATGTGAAGTGAAATGTGCATTTTTATTCTGCAAAGCAGTGCTCGTCTGAAATACATTCATAACATTGATCATTGACATGTCATTGTCCTGGGTCTGGGCTGTGGCTGTGCATTTCCTTTCCTTGTATTGTTTATTATCGCTGCAACTTGCAAGTGCCAACACTGTATCAAACTTGTGTCAACCATGAAATTATACTAGAATTTACTCCTTTTAAAATGTTTAGGCAGCGGCAATGGTATTTTTAAAAACGTCACTTTTGTGTTTCGCATTCGACTTCGTACTAAATTATAGGCCTATTGCGTGTCCCATTTGTTTGTGTTTGTGGGCCTTGGACTTGGTATTGAGTCATTTTTTCTCTTCCATTAGCCAGCTTCAGTGAAAGTATATGTTGAATTGACAGCAACAATTTATAATAATAAACCTGGTCGGCTGTCACCATCCAGTCAAACGTTGTTGATTTGAGAAAAACGACACTATATCAAGATGACACGGAATTTTGCGACGTACGAATTTTGCGAACTGGTAAACTTTATAGTTCACTTGTTCTCTTTCACGCATAGAATGGAAACACTTATAATATTTACTGGCTGTGTTAGCGGTTCTGTTACCAGTGTGAACATTTTTATAAACAAATATTGACATCTAGGCATTGGCTGGTACTAGAAAGGGGTTGGGTAGATGACACGTTGTTGAACATTATGCCTGTGCCTGTGGTGTCCTTGTCAATATGCTATCTGGATCTTCACTCTTGTTGACATGTTGATATAGATGACAATCTTGTAATATTTTGTTAAAACAATATTCAACCATTTCTTTGCACTCAACCGGTGAAGTAATTGCTAATTTAGGGCTAGGATTATTGCTAAGTCAGTTTTTTGAAGGCACAACATTGTGAGATTTGTGATTAGATTCACATAAATGTGTATCTTTTTAATAAAAAATGTGTACTGAACATACAAGTGATTTTGTTTGCCTTCTTGTTTTCAGAAAAGGTGAACATGACCAAGATTACAATCAACATCATGCAGGATGTCTTGCATGAAGACTTTGTGTCATCGATTCAAGCCAAAAGGATTGAATTTACTGTGAACAGTTATTTATGTATTGTGGCAAATTTAAAATATATTATTATGCGATGCTATGTTAAAAATAAAATAATGTAACATTATTTTTGAAGCTGTGGATTATGTATGTTTCTGTAGACGTTTCTAGCATTAACATGACTTTGTAATATTAAACTGTTATTGTATGAATTCTCGTGATAAGGATCACACTGGAACTTATATATATATATATATATATATATATATATATAATGTTCCTTGTGTCAATGATTGTACATTATAGTTCATGCCAGAATGGGTGTTTCACAGTGGTTCCTCTTAACTAAGCGGATGTTCGTTATATTAGGCATCCTAACATTCATGGTGGGAGTCCATTGTTCCTACCACTTAGGTGCAGACTACCTGGTAATGTGTTTAAGGATGAATGAAAGTGTCAGTTCATGTGTAAAACTGGGTCAGTCCCTGTGATACTTCATTCTGTGATATGTTGTGCATCAAGAGGAATTTGACCATTTTTCTCCTTTATTATTTCCCATTTATATTAATTTTTTCCCCTCACATTTTCAAATATTGTAACTGTTTTACACATTATTGCTAAATGTTTTATGTATTACAACTATTTGTTTTACGACTATTAACTACACTTTGTGTAGGAATAGTCTTCGTGTGCCCAGTAATTGCAGTGTGGCCACATAAATAGTTTGGGACTCTCATAGGAAAACCATAATTGAAAGTAGGCTGTGTTACCGATGTGATCATAAAGAGAGGTTTGCATTGTGTTAACCCATATTGGAATACAATAACAAATATAATTTGGCCATCAAACTGTAACCCTCCTGAGACATTTATTCCTGAGACAAATATGTATGAGGTGCCTCCTTGTTGTTGTCGTTTCACTTTTAATATGGTGTTGTCCTACACCCAATATTTGAAGGTGTGGCATCTATTGAACATTGATTTAAAACAGTTTACTGTAAGTGCATTTATTGTGTAATAAAATATGTGATCATAGTGTTGTCTTATTAGTTTGTATTATAGTTGGAAAAATAAAAATTCAATGCATTAATAATGAACCAACATCAAATATATGTATATTCATGTAGATATATATACGTATTGTTTAAATAAATAATAAAAATGTTATCTACATGTGGACCAGCAATTGCGAATATAATCATATACATACGTACATATATATACGGTCGATTCTCACAGAAGTGCAGCTCTTTATAATATCACTTGCTTACTTGCATTGTTCCCTGCCTTTGCTACCATTAATAGACATGATGTTGAACCCTACCAACAAATTGGCCACCTTAAATCCTACTACTGTCGTAATAGCCGTGGGTCAAAGTTGGAAGTGATAATTCCAAAATAACCATACGAATGCACATATTTTGCATTGTATACGTTCTAGGGTCCAATAATCTGTTTTATATTTGACAGTTCTGCTTGTTTGCAAGTATGCTGAACATATTACTACATCTGTGAGAAAATTTATTTTTGGTGTTGAGATCATATGTATATATATATATATATATATATATAAATATGCTCCCTCTTAGTGTTAGATCAGATTAATATATTACAGTTAAATTATATCATTATTTTTGTCACTATACAATAAAGATAAAAACATGGATGTTTTCAACCTTGATCGAGCTGAAACCATCCAAAGATTAATGTAAATAACCCCTCACATCAATTTGCAGGTACATATTTTATAATAATTATAAAAGATATTAAATAATCATTATTAAACACAATATGCATGACTTAAAATGAACGCTGCCGGCTGAATTTGTCACGTATGTGCATCGGTCTCATTCTTTAAAAAATCTACTATATAAAATTGTCTGTATGACATCAAAATAATTAATTAAAATAATAATTATGCTCGTAAGTGATGTTACAGCATCGCCCCAAGAAGTTACACAAAACATCAAACCAGCCACTACCCCTCAGGCTTGGGTACAAATGCAAATGATGAAACCATCCGATTCACGTAAACGATGAAATCAAAAACACTTGCATTTGCATTTGAATGTCAAGACTAAAAACACTTGCATTTGCATAAGAAACACTTGCATTTGCATTGGATTACAAACAGTCTAGTTGTCCGGATGTTTAACTGGTGATTTGTCTGTCTAGTATCTGTGGTGGATTCGGTATCTAATTGTTGTTTGTGTTCTAGTTGAATAATTATGTCAATATACTCCTGCCAATTTCCAGTAAGTTTCTGCTAACAGAGAGTAAAGACAAAGTCAGACCAGCCAAACCTTACTGCATTGTCATTAGCAGTGGACCATATTTTCCTTCCAGACATTGTGAATAAACACACAGAAACAGTAAAACGTGTGTATAATTCGGCAGTGATCAATAGACAGTATTTAGCTAGGTTTCTAATGCTGTGTTGGCCAGCCACAGGGTCAGGGCCTTGAAATCATTGAAAACCTTGAATTACACCAATCCCAATTCAAGGCCTTGATATCCTTGAATTCTGACTTGCAGCCTTTATTAGGCTCTGCCTCTGGCCTTTGTTCAGTGCATTCCCTGCTGATCTCAGCCTGAGACCTAGGCTGCCTTATCTGCTTATTTTGCATAATCCATGGCACTGCTGCTGGCTACAATTGCCCACTGACCCCTGTAGCCTTTGTTCATCAGTACACCTCCCCTCCCACTGGCTGAGGAGGTGTTTCAGTTGGGGAGAACTTCTGCTGCCCATCAGCTTATCTGATTGTATTGCACAACAGTTGCCTATGGACCCCTTTTTATGATGCAAGGCTTCCTGTTCATTCAAATTGATCTTCCTTCACCAATCACTTTTTATGGATATAGGTGTTACATACTTACACCTATATGATTCAAAGGCTGGAACCCATGGATAGTTTGCTTGACCTGTGAAAGGCTATGCATAGTATGCAATTAAGAATACTTTTATTACTCCTTTCAGTTACAAAAAAACCCGAATGAAAACTACACAAATGTATTTGCATGGAATTACGTAAGGGAACATTTGCATTAGAATAATGTTGCATATTCTCAAAACAGTTGCATTTGAATAATATAATAACATTTGGAGTTTAATAATATAAAACACTTGCATTTGCATATTATAAACAAACATTAGCATTTGACTTTTTCCAAAAAAAACATTTGCATTTGATTTTTTCTCAAAACATTTGCATTTTTAAAAACATTTGCATTTGAATAATTTTCAAACATTTGCATTTTTTAAAAACATTTGTATTTGCGTTTGAATAGTTTAAAAACATTTGCATTTGATTAATTTCAAACACTTGCATTTGCATTTGAATAATTTCAAACAGTTGCATTTGCATTTAAATGCAACCGTGTACCAATGCATTTGCACTTGCATTTGTATCCTTTTAAACATTTGCATTTAAATGGGTAAATTAATTTAAATGCGATCAGTCGCATTTGTACCCAAGCCTGCTACCCCTACCACCGCACCAGCCCGATTGCCGATGGAATACGGCCAATCGTAACGTGTGTTTATTTGTACGATTCAATCGTACCGATTGACTCGGCTGAGTCACTCGTACGAGTCAATCGGTTCAATTGTCTCGTAACGTGTATTGCCACCTTTACCTTACTAGATCTCTCTGCCATTTTTGACATGACTGATCACAGCATTCTCACTGAACGCATATTAAAGTGGTATGGAATATCTGGCACAGCTCTAAACTGGTTTTCTTCATATCTAACTGCTAGATACCAAACTATAAAGATTGGGAACTGCTTTTCAGCTGCACTGCCGGCTTTATTTGGTGTTCCCCAGGGTTCTTGTTCTTGGGCCTTTGCTTTTTAGTCTTTACACCACGCCACTAAGCTCTGTTACACAAAGACATAAGTTGGATCATCAGAATAAAGATGACACTCAGATCTACATTTCGTTGGCTACCCTGGTCGCTCCCTTAACCAACTTATTGATTGCCTTCAAGATATCTTCCACTGGATGACTGACAGCAAGTTGAAATTAAATGCAAATAAAACTGAATTAATCATTATTGGTACTCCAATGCAGCATAGTAAACTGGATGGTTTTTTCCCTGCGCATATTTTGAATCAGTATGTCATGCCAGCAACCTCGGTGCGGAATCTAAGAGTGAAAACTACTGCAACAGTGCTTGTTAGCAGCAGACTTGACTATTGCAATTCCCTCCTTTATAATATCGCTAGCAAGGATATCACAAAACTTCAGCGTGTCCCAAATTGTCTAGCAAGATTTGTTAGAAAAGCTCCTCATTTTTCTCGCTCTGTACCACTTTTGAAGTCTTTGCACTGGCTTCCTGTACGATATATAATATTTAAGATCTGTACCATTACATCCCAGGCACTGTCCAGTAAGCAACCATCTTATTTGCATTCATTGTTTACTCCTGTAAGAAAACCTAGCCAGTTTCGATCATATAGTTCTGACCTACTTTTTGTTCCTAGAGACAATACTAACATTGGAACTAGGGCTTTTTCTGTTGCTGCACCAACTCTTTGGAATATGCTCCCTC
>CAXEFP010000001.1:613200-643200 GCA_963995525.1 Escarpia spicata
GTTATTACATTAAGTTTTTGCTATATTGATTTTCTCTGATTCTGCTCGATTAAGGTGGTAGGATGGCCTATGACATGCTTGTTTTGATTTAAATCAAATTAATAAATGTTTTGAAGATAAAGTAACACTTTTTTTCAGACAATGCCAGATTAAACAATACTCCAGACCAAAAAGAATTAATTTTTTTATGTTGTTTAGTGATATTTAAATGTGTTTAAAGACAATTAAAAAATATGTAAAAAATCACCCAAAAAATTTCATTTTATTTCATTTTGAGAAACTCCCCAAAAGAAAAATGTGTATGGTTGAAAGTACAAATATGTTATTGACATTCGTACGGGTTTTTTGTAAACAAATGCATATTAAGTTTGATACAGCTTCATAAACATTTTGTTACAATGTTGAAAGACAGCAAAAATCCGTACTGCATTTTTTGGCACGACCCCTTCACCAAACATAAAACCATCCAGTGCAATTTTGGGTAAACACGAGTTCTTATGCCAAGTTATGGCTTTGTAAGTATTGTAGTTTATATAAAAAATTACATTAAGTAATACTAAAGGCCCATGGCATAGGAAATGGTATAATAAACTGGATAGAACAATGGCTGATTGACAGAAGACAACTACACGTTGTCTTCTGTCAATCAGCCATTGTTCTATCCAGTTTATTATACCATTTCCTATGCCATGGGCCTTTAGTTTAAGCAGTAATCTTTGATGTGGTACTTTGTCAACAGATTTTCAAAAAGCTTTTGACAAAGTACCACATCAAAGATTACTGCTTAAACTAAAGGCCCATGGCATAGGAAATGGTATAATAAACTGGATAGAACAATGGCTGATTGACAGAAGACAACGTGTAGTAGTTGATGGGGAGGCTTCAAACTGGAAATCGGTATTGAGTGGGGTACCACAGGGATCAGTATTAGGTCCTATATTATTCTTAATATACATCAACGATTTGGATGATGAAATAACAAGCAAGGTGTTGAAGTTTGCGGATGATACAAAAGTGTTTAGAAGGATTAAAAGTGATGGAGATAGACAGCATTTACAAGATGATCTTGACAGGTTGATGAAATGGTCTGAAAAATGGCAAATGATGTTCAATTTTGGGAAATGTAAATGCCTCCACATAGAAAAATGGCAAATGATGTTCAATTTTGGGAAATGTAAATGCCTCCACATAGGACATGGGAACGAAGAGGTAGAATATACAATGGGGGGTACTGTACTAAGTACTACTGTAAAAGAAAAGGACTTAGGGTTAACCGTTAGTGCTGATATGAAGATTTCAGAGCAGTGCGGAATTGCAGCTTCAAAGGGAAATCAAATCCTTGGATTAATTAGGCGAAACATAACGTATAAGGAAAAAGAGCTAATAATACCGCTGTACAAAACAATAGTTAGGCCTCATTTAGAATATTGTATTCAAGTGTGGAGGCCATATCGCAGGAAGGACATAGGTATGCTAGAAAGAGTGCAGAGGAGAGCAACTAAAATGATACAAAATCTGAGGGATCTTAGTTATGAAATACGCCTAAAAAATGCGGTTTAACAACAATAGAGACCAGGAGATTGAGAGGAGATCAGATAGAAGTGTTTAAAATATTGAAGGGTTATGAAAATATTGATAGAAATATGTTTTTCTCAGTTAAGAAAGATAGAAGGACTAGAGGACATGATCTTGCATTAGCAAAGGAGCAGAGTAGATTGCATATAAGAAAGTTTTCATTTTCACAAAGGACTGTAAATGAATGGAACAGATTACCTGCTGATTGTGTGGGTGCTAGTAGCGTGAATATGTTTAAAAATAAAATCGACACATACCTCAGACGGGCGGGATACACATAGATAAAAAGGTCGGACTCTCGAAAAGCCAAGGGCTTCCTTGTCCACCTGCTACCTAGAGTTAATTCTCTGGGTGGCAATCTTGTTAAATCTTGTTAAATCTTGTTACTTCCTGGTTTTTGTTGATAATACAAGTGTCACCAGATGATTGTTTTTTGTTTAGAAATGTGACTTTTTCACTGGCATGTGGTTTATTTCAACATGATTTGACAGACACTTCTATTACTGAGATTTCCCCCCAAGGTTTTCCCCGCTAATGATATTGTGTTAGGAAGGGCCACATGTTGAAGAGGTCAGCCCACTGTTGGTTTTCCCATAGGCGACCATGTTAACGTTTTGTCTGATTATAAGAAGACGTGACCTGCAAAATGTCTTAAACTTCTCACCTGCTGTTATCATCATCTCATTGACATGCCTATAGATTTTAACAAAAATTACATACTTCCAACTCTCGTAAAATGCCTGTATGTGTGACACCCATCATATTTACAAAGGTAAAAATCAACAAAAAAACACCTTAGGGTGTGAATTCTCAAAAGGCCAGACATCTTATGCAGTTCAATTACATAATATTACACAGCCTCATTAGCAGACATTCAGAAAACAATGCCACTTGCTTGATTGGCCAGAAGGTCCTGTCAGTAGACAGTATCTGATAACAGGCTCCAGCTACAGCCAACTGTCATCAGGCTTCATTATGGTCAATGACAAGATCTTCAAGTGTGTTTAATTAGCAGAAGTAAACAAAAAAGATTGACCATCACCCTGCTGCAATGTCATTGGTTCATTTTCATACAGCTTTGTAAATTGAGGCTTAACTAGTAGCATACACACCCCACCCCCCTTATAAGACATGTGTTCCGACACTGTGATTTGGACATGCAGACTGATGAAAAGTCTGTAATATCCAAAAACAGTTTGTTCCATTCAACTGTTGTTTTGCCATACATATATTATCAGTGATTGTTTCAAGATATTTGAAGTAAAATGCATCCTCCATGATTGTGCAATGACAATAGCCTGCTTCCGTTGCCAGGGTCTTTGTTGGGGTCAGCACACTGTTGGTTTTCCCATAGGCAACCATGTTAATGTTTTGTCTGATTATAAGAAATATATACAAATGCCGGCAAGAATTACTCCGCAAACAGGTCACACAGGCAAATTGCTGCCAAATATCCCTACGCTTATTCAAATCATTTAGAAATCCAGCATTTTACAGTCAAAACCTTCTACAATCACACATGAAAATCTCCCTACTCAAATGCACTTATGTCACAGCATGTGAATTTTCTAAAAAATCATTTCTCAAAAATACATTGCATTTTTCTTCGTGTGCAATGGACAGGAAGTCGCTAGAACATGACTCCTGAATTTGTTGTGGTAGACAAAATTTATTTATACCTGCTGGGGTCAGTCAGACATTGCAACTGGCGGCGGAGGTCAGGCATTATCGGAGAATAAACAAAACTACTGCCAGTATTTGGTGGTTTGACAGTTTGATGCATTTACGTAATTATAATACAACAGCATAGTGGCATGAGAATAACCAGACTATATGATCTGCATTCATGGTGAATTTATGTTTGAACTGGGCTGACGCACACGTGATCATCACTACGGAAAAGGGATTTTCCAGTCACACTAAAAATACTAGTTTTTAAAGGACTGATTGGTGACATATGGCGATAGTGCCTTGGTTTTTTTAATAGTACACATATTCATACTGACACCTACTAATGTTCTATGAAGAAAAAAATAAAGAAATCAACTGACATGATACCTTGTTCATTGGTTCAAATCAAATCATTGTAGCAAATATCTGTATTTAATCAACAATACAATATTTTCAGTTTTCGCCTAAGATTTCTTTTTAAAATCGTCCAGGCCTTGACATTAAGGCCATGTGTATCACGTTATCATTATGACTGGCGATGACTGATGCAAACAACAAGTGGCTGTCGGTGTGCAACAATGTGAACGTTGTCCCGAGTCCTTGCTCTCGTTCCGCCCAAGGCACAGCTGTATTATAAGATCCGCCAGTGCAGCCATGGTCTTTAGCAATGCTGTCAAATGTTTGACAGTATAACAAATGTCCTTGATGCCTTTCCATTATGGAATATCATATGCACTGGCGTTTTATCATGCAGACAACAATTGAGATTGCCTGCCATCCGTAGCCAACGTGTAACAAGATGGATTATTAGGTGAATAATTAATGACCCCCCCACCATTCGTCAATCACACGGGTGGTTACAAATGAGTTTGGCAGTTCATACATGTCATCGCATATATGCATGGCTGAGTTTTAATTGCTCTTATTTAATTAGTTATAACAAAAACAAACATTGATTTAAATATCAAATACAAAACTTAGGCTTTAGGGTTGTCCTATTTTTCTAGGTATGATCGGGTTACCGGTAACCCGATGGTGGTCAATTGGATTGAAACCAGTGACCTGGCGGGCCAGTAAAATATGAAAACTGGTGGCCCGAACTGGCCCGACAGCCTCAAAAAGGCGCCGGGCCAGCGGCCAGTGTTAATGTCGAGGCCTGTCGTCGTCAGCGCTTGTTTTGTTTACATCCGGACAACGGTATATTCAAAAGTTGTAACACTTCATTATTAATGATGTCATCTTGTCAATAACTTTAGATAATATAATGTTGTAAGTCATGTACAGAAATTAACATAATGCTGATGTCTGTTTTTTGTATTATAAATTCTTATTAGTTTTGCTTTGTTGCCTGGTAAACATTCTGAAATATGATTTTTCAATTTGATGTCATTATGTTATGACATTGTCAGTTGGTGTAATAAATATGTTGAATCTAATCCGAACCCAACACAATTTGTAACAATGTAATCTACATCTTTGTGTTTTTTTGGTACTAGTTATGGCTCATAATAGGTTAATCATTGTCTGGGTTCTGCTAAGACTAAGCACTGGTATCATTTATTCACACAAAAAGGTAGAATTAGTTAATGAGTTTTCAATTTCATTACCCATGGTTATGTCTATAAAAAAATTAGTGCAGCAACATAAATATGTCGGACTTTGTACAAATGATGGTTATTTAAGAAATATGGTCTTAGTCTTAGGTCTTAGGTGGCATACTCCAAACAGCCCAAACTTGAGCTAACACAGGAGTTTTATGGTGCTTGTTTGTGCGCATGCGGTGTGGGTAGTTTGTTTGTTTACTTTATAGGCACTTTAGATGATTGGGTGTGGTGAAAGGAAGGTTCATGATCCATGTTTGAAATGCTATGGGGCTTTCTAGTTCAGTAATCGGTGGTGGAATCATATTCCAGATTCGAACTGCTCGGGGTAGAAAGAGAACACTACTGCATTGATGCGGTTTTTTGACTGTGTTAGTAGACCTGGTGGGGGTGTGATGTTGATTATGTTATTTAATATTTCGTAAAATGTCATGGCTTGTTTGATAATGCGTCATCGTTCAAGAGTCATAAAAAAGCGAGATTCAACAGTTGAACGCGAGCTCAATTGCATGTGAATTTTCAACTCCTCGATAGTTGAAACTCAACTGAGTTTCAGTTGAATTTGGGTTGAACTTCACTTGTTGAAAGTTCTATCTTTTTTTGTTTGGGTAGTAAGCATTTTAGTAGAATAGTGTTGTTTATTACACCTAATTAATTTATTTGGCTAAGAATGGAACATCACGTGATTTGAGCTTGTTACCGAGTTATTAAACAATACAACTGATCTGTCTGATGTGACATGTTTTATTGAAACACTGTCTGTCCTATTTAACTTTCTTCTATCACTTGATGTCCCACACATCGAGAGGGAGTCCATTAGCCAAAAAGAAGACTGTTTCATCCTCTTAAATATTACAAAAATAATCGAAACAATACTTAGTTGTTTAAGACATTTCTTGCTATAAACAGTACTTTTTACTTAGAATAGGGCTGCATTTTCACCCAAGTGATGACAACTGGAAACTAGTGCGTTTAGCTGTCACCGAACAACCCTCAGAGAGGCCAAAGAACACTCATCAGATTCCACTTAAGACCATTACTTTCTATTTGAGAAATATTAAAGAAAAATTCCATTCTCTGATACCGAGCGTATACTTTATCTAAATATCACCAGAAAGACAAGACACGATAGTATCCGCACAAACATTGCTCCGTTGAAAAGGTAATTGTTTGTTTTATATTTCAACTTACGGTGATATTATGCACACAATGTCCCTTAGAATGACAAGTAGTTATATGTTCTCTTCTAAACGGCAGACAGAAAAGGTACCCTAATTTTTAAATTGCATCAACATTTATTTCACGATTAGCCTGACATGTTGTTTGTTAGTGACTAGAAGGATAACATTATATATTGAATTCAAAATTTACCCCCAAAAAACAGTCAACGTTTCGTGATAACTGACTATATACGTTGACACACTTGGACACATAGGTTATGATAGGTATAAATCTCATTGTTTCTTTCATTTTGTTTATTAATTAATTAACTTAAAATCCATCCATATCATTTGAATTAGCAGCGCCAGATCATCTCAAAAGTAACATGTGTTTCACTAACTGGAAGGTGTGTACAAGTCCGGCAATAAAATATACCCCCTGCAGGGTGAAACAAGCCTGTGCATCTTTAAAACATGTTTCTTTTACATTTGTATGTTTTGTTTACACTATGAAGAAAAAACCTGCTATGTGTAAGAGTAGATCAGGGGCAATTTCATTCGTTTTTTTCTAAACGTTTTGATTGGACTTGGACCTTTCTGCAAACCTTTCTAGTATTAATTATAATATTATAGTACATATTATAATAAAAAGGTGAGGTATAATTATTTTTCCTGGAAATGTCAAAACTAGAATAATAAAAATTATGTACTTACCCTACAACTGGGCATCACTAGAAGAAACTTGACTTGTGGAGTGTCGGGTGCAACGGCCTTCAGTTTATATCACCTTCAGACGGACATAACAACTGTTCAGTTTAGTCACTCGCTTATATCCAATATTGAGCATGTTTATATCCAATGTTGAGCCTGTTTATATCCAATGTTGCGCCTGTCAATATCCAATGTTGAGCCTGTCAATATCCAATGTTGCGCCTGTTGATATCCAATTTTGCGCCTGTTTATATCCAATGTTGAGCCTGTTTATATCAAATGTTGAGCCTGTTTATATCCAATCACACTGGCCTCTTGCTTGTTGGTGTCTGTGGAAAATAAACACAATACAATAAATACAAGATGGAAATGTAAGTTCTGTACACTATTCACTTGCTAACCCAGTTCTGCTTTGGAAACACAAGGGGCCTTGGAGACATGACATAGCTCTGTGAGACACTGGTCTCACTGAGTCTCACAGGGCCATGGCCTTGTCTGGCTGCCACAATGTCAGACAGAACACAGTGAAACAATCATTATAAATGTCTCTATGTTAAGTGGATGACATAAAAAGTATTCACTTGGTTTGTCCTGTTTGCTCTGTGGGACCACAGGCCATCAACCACATGTGGTCCCCTGATGTTGTCTCTTTCTCATCATTTCCTCAAGGTTTCTCCAATTGTAACCTATCTTCTTCCTTTCATGTTTCCTGTTTATGAGCCTTCCTCTTCTACCCCTCCCTTGGGGGTTCCTTGTGGGTGATGTTTCTTGATAGAATGTGCCCTAAGGAACCTTTTTTTGGCTTTATTTCAGTTTCTACAGGCTGTTTGGTCATTTCCCAAAGCATGGTGTCAGAGACCTAGTCTCAACATTTGAGATGTATGATTCTGTGCAGACAAGTGCCAGCAATCTAAGAAGCTAGAGAAGGTGAAGAAGAATACTGACCAGTGCATTGCTTGACCTAGTCCAGCTATGACAGTATAATGCTAACTACTTAAATTATAGCTTGTGGGCAATGTGAGTGTGCTGAGTTAGTTTTAAATGTTATAAGCAACCAGACTGGGGACTGTTTAAAATAAAATTATGTCAAGCTATAACATAATCATTAGCTTATACGCCGAATGCTGGGTACTTACAGTTTTGGCCTGGTCAACTATGCCCCTATATTAAGCAACTTGACTACATGTGGCACAGCTATGCATTGAATTTGTGTAGACCGATTTGCTTTCCCTTCTGCTAACATGGGAGACAGGGACCCAGTTTAGTGGCCATGGTTTACTAGTATGCAAGCTACCTGCTTGTTTATTCATACACATTTGTTGTAATAATGCCAATAAGTATGCCTGTGATGAAAACAGATTTTTAGGCGGTGTTTATGAATCCCGCTAATAGGCCCTTTCTATCTCGTTGATTTGCGGCATTATTATAATGAGATCTTCCAACTTGAAATGTTGGAGACGAAGAATAATGAAGGAAAATTCAACTGTATTTATCACAGTAATCCATTGACAAAAAGTTGTAATTGATTTGACATTTAAACTGGCTTACATTTCAGTTCGTGCACTCAACCAATTGTGGTCGTTTTAACGTATTTGGATAGTCAACTGATGTTTATTGCATATGCCATAGATATATAGAATCCCCCACATCGACACTACATGTCTTACTGCACATGTCTTTTCTCCGTGGAGCTTCAATTACTTCCGGTTAGACGTGGATAAACGTAAACAATACCACATCCGCATACTAATTAATTTGTGAGCCGTGTCAAATGAAGAATAATGGTCAACTATTTCACAGTCATCGTGCAATGTGAAGAACAAGGAACAAGATGGACACACGATGAGTGGAAACTTGGGATATTGGCTATAGAACAGTCTAATCAGACGGGCTGTCATGATGCGGCTGAATTTCAAAGTCGACTAACAATTAAGTTGAAGACCATGACAGTGAAATACAAACTGACACTCTTCAAAGGCTACGCTGTGAATGAATTCTTCAGAATGCTATTTTACTATATGTTGTGCTGCGAATGCCTGCGATCACCTTAGACGGTAACAGATAATTAATCCAAACCAGCACAAAACAATGTCTAATGAAACGTCAGTCAATGATATACTTGGACTGCTAAGTCAAGGTAAGTGCCTAGTCCTAGACCTAGGCAAGGGTAGACAATATGTCAACAATAATTACCCATTTTTGTTCCTGTTAATAATCTGCGGAACTTTCTGAGATCTCATTTAAACTCCTATTTACATAAAACTTATTTTGACACAGCAGTGGCTATATAATATATACAGGTAGTCTAATGCACGTGTTCACTAGAGTAGAATTGTGTTTAACTGTATGTAAACAATGATAAGATCGATATGCCTACAATACAATAAACTACCACTAACATTATAATAATAACATTTTAATACAGTAAAACCTGTCTTAGCGGCCACCTGTCTATAACGGTCACTTTTGAAAGTCTCGAATGACTTCCTATTAGTTTGCACAGCCCACTGTCCATAATGGTAACCTGTCTATTGCGTATAATGGTCAGTTAATTTGGACCGAACCATTCATAGTCAACCTGTTGCTTATGGGCAGGTCAAAGGGAATCCATAATTTCTCTGAATAAAATGTCATCACGCCTGTGTCATCGCGTGTACACGGGCATATCAAATTGCAATCGAGCCAGGCATAGCATTATCAGCTTGTTGCAGTTACTATGTGGCTCCTTTACTCCAG
The DNA here is from genome assembly GCA_963995525.1 of Escarpia spicata. Lineage (NCBI taxonomy): Eukaryota > Metazoa > Annelida > Polychaeta > Sabellida > Siboglinidae > Escarpia > Escarpia spicata. The sequence continues at coordinate 622,655 of CAXEFP010000001.1, forward strand.
GAAAGGGGAGCAGAATCAGCTTTGATGTCCAAAATGAGCTCAGAGAAGCCATGGAAGCGGGCTGTTGTAGTATTTACCTAGGCAGCTTGACATAGCTGGAGAGCCGGTGTCGCGCTTACATTTATCCGGGCGCTAAATTTTATTCGGGTGATGTTTATGTGCATATGTAAGGCATAATATTTGGCACCAGTAGATCACGTAGTGATAATATCCAGTAGTTAAATATGTTTCGTTTGTTGTCGTAATACGAGCGTTAATTATAGTTAGAGTACAATTTTTTTATTGATGAATATATATATACATATATGTAAATATATATATACATATAAACATACATAACGCCCGGATAAAGGAAAACACGAGTCGTAGCTGGTGCTAAATGCATTCCCCTAGATACGCGCATGCACAGAAACGTCACCCGGATATTATTTAACGCCCGGATAAATGTAAGCGCGACAACGGCCTAGGTAAATATTACAATGGCCTGTTACCTACCACTTTGGGTAGCTAAAATTGTATCAGGGCATTTTTTTATTGAATTATCACTGGGGAGGCAATGTCTTAAAAAGGCACTTCTAATGGGTAAAAGGGGCAGTTTACGCATACATTAATGATTATGTTAATAACCCTTAGGCATGTATGAAAGCTTAGAATAATGTATTATTATCTTTATATTCACACAGTTGTGGGGCTGACTGTGACGAGTGACAACTGCATCTTGGCATGAAAATAAATGTTACACATATATATATATCCTAGAAGCATGTTTTTACAACCAATACATGCAGTAATCATAGAAACATAAGGCGTATCATGCAAGTCAGAACATTTGACAGTTGTCTCAATTTGACAAGACGAATCCTGTTTCGCGGGTGAATTTCCTAACGAATTCACGCTGTCTGTAGATGTCCCAGTATGGAGCCCAGCATCTTCATGTCTTCTCCAAGAATTTGATGACACCGGGTCGAGGGTCATAGTAGGCGGTGCCCACACTGTTCAGTGCCACCATGAGTCATGTGTTTCTCATGTCCTCATTCAAACTGGTGCGGTGATTGTGGACCACGAGGTTGTGGTGGCTCACGATCCTTTCGGTCTGCATATAATATTGACTCATACAAGCCAGAGATGCAACACCTTCTGAACTGAACCTGTTGTGACTGTCAGAAGTTGGCACAGTCTGACAGTCAACTTATAACCGAGATCACAGCCATCAGGCAGGAATGGCACATTTATCATGTTTTCCCACTGCTCGGCTGCAAAGTCAGATGCCTCATCTGGGAAAAGGCGCCTGACGATGCACACACCATGCTCAAAGAACGATCTTGGACGGCGTGACATCACTAACTCCTTCATGTCTTTGATGACGTCCTCCTGCTCCAGGTGCATGCGTTCAGACAGGTATTCGTGCAATGCTTGCACGACTTCCAACCTTCCAACCTGTCGCGGCGGTTTATACAAATGAACTGATGATTACACTTTTGTTGTGTTAAGTCCCCTTTTGTGGTATCGGTTGGACAACTCACTTTCTCCTCCCTTCTTCCCGGGAATGGTCCATCCCTCATTAGGTTCAACTTCTTGATTGCCGCATCACTCACAGTGAGAAGATCGCTGATCAACAAATTACTCCTTTGCAACTTCTTCTGGAGTGTTTCAAATATATCCAGGATGTCGCCCATCAGTGCGGTGATCAACGTTTGTTGGTGGTTCCAGATTCTCAGGAACCCTTTGGCTCCAGCCTTCTCCTTTCTGTCGCTGGTACTTTCTGGCGCCTGCATCTGTTCCTACACCATAATGCAGGCTGGAAGGTTGTTTAGCACAGCATCCACCAGCTGCAGCTCGTGCAGGGCAAACCTGACATCGTGGTGCCGGGGGAACTGTTTGACATTCCCGACTTGCGCTGACAACATCTTCATCCGTCTCGGCGTCTGGAAGAATCGTACGAGTCCCAATAGATTGCACTTCCAGATTCCCAACTCAGGTACGGCGCTGACGACCGACTCAATGGCTAGTCAGATCGGTGTGCAGCACACCAGAATGTTGCCAAACCTTTCTGCATTTGGTCAGCAAGCAGATGCTATAGTCCACCTTGTCTGCCGGTGTTTGCCGCCTCGATGTCAGTGGTGACACCAACCTGCTTCATGCCTCTTCCTCCTGTCAGATCTAGAGCTTTGTTCACCACTTCAAGTAGTCCAAGGGGACCGTTCTTCTCTGGCGAATGCATGACAACTGCTACTTACCCCAGTGCAAATTAAATCAAACACACTAAAACGAATAAAAAGTAAGCCCTACAAGGGGCTGGTTTGGGAGAATGGGGGCACACTGGGAGGGGGGGAAGTTGAGAAGTCAAGTGACTAAAGTGAGCAATATCTTAGCTAATCCCACGTCATACATCATAACATACTGAGTTGACCACAAAGAGAAGTTTGACGGCTTCAAATCCAGGGTATTCTACAGAAAAAGACAGCAAGAAGAACACAGACACTAGGCCGAGACAGACTGATTACACTTCTAAACAAGCAGTGTAGAGAAAAACAAGACCAAGATATGATCATGGAACAAATAGAGGAATTCTACACCGAGCTATACGACAGTGAACAGAGAACCATAATTCACACCGACCTGAAAAAGGTACCAGAGATAACACCATGGGAGATGGAAGCAACGCTAAGAGATATGAAGAATGGGAAGACATCAGGCATTGACCATGTAAAATGTTGTTGTTGTTCAGATTTTATGAGTACATTACAAGTACATCTGAGTACTTTCTCAATATGTACTGGAAAAAATAAATATATGTGGTTATAAAATGAAACTTTCCTGAAATATTTAAATGTTCAACTATTTTTTAAATACTTTGTTATTTCTGATAGAATACCACCTTACCATCCCTACACATAGTGCATCTTCATTCTCTGGTAAACATGACTTATGATACACAAACATGGCAACAGACAGCATCTTTTCCCAGTCAAAAACACCCTGTTAAGCAAACAATAATTGTAGGCTATCAGTTCAGGCCATAAACATGTTTGTTTAATTAAGCCACCAGGATGACCATAAAGAGCCAATTAGCAGTTAACCCACCAGTTAGACAGGAAATGCCTTTGATGTAGTCTGGAGACCATGCCACTTGACAGTGGCTGACAGTGCTAACTGCTAAGAACAAGAACTGCCAGTCTTCCTCTGTAGCAATGGCAAATAGATGATAAGATCATACGATGACACTGAAATAAATGCCAATGAAGTGAATTTCATTGTTGATGAAACAGAGGTTTTTTTAGTTTTCCTCATAAAAAATGATCGACTGCCATTGCATATTCACTTGTGCTGAGTTATATAAATTAGATTAATTAATAATTTTAAAATACGTATTGTTTAATATATTGATATTTACAAAAATGTACTCATACTTTTACTTGTTCTCGTGAGAATGTACTCATACTTTTATTCGTAAGAATGTACTCGTACTTGTACACGTACTCAGCTTTTAGCAATGTACTCGTATTTATCCGTCGTCAAACTATTCGTACTCGTACTTGTACTCATGAAAATGTATTCAGCCAAGTGTAGGCGGAGAATCTGGACACAGCCTAATCTGGGCCCACCACACCGGATCCCCTTGTCACTTACCCTCATAAACATGTTGTACGACTTTGTTTCACAAATACTAGTTAACTAGTTACATTTCATGTGTAGTTTCTAAACAGGTTGACGTATATTGTATTACTTACTTGACAGGCATACAGATTTCCAATGTCAATAAACACTATTCCAGATATCCAGTGATATTTGCGACCAATTCTTCGCATGTCGAGCCACGTCGAATTTACTCAACAAACGGTGGTGCCACCTCACGGTGTCTATATTATGACGTCAATGGCAAAGCCACTAAAGTACTGACCTCACGCGGACAGTTTGTAAAGATCTTTTAGTCGGACAAACAAGGGGTATATTAGAAATCGAGTATGAACATTTTTTTGGACGGATTATTGACAAAAGGCGTGTCCAGAAAAAAGAAAAAAGGGCCATGAGTGATCAGCCCCCATCGTCACCAACTGAGAGCTACACCCAACAGCGTGATCGCGTGTGGTTGTGATTTGAGTAGACAATTTACCTTGAATTTACCTTGAATCCTCCTCTTCTATACTTAGTAGTCAAGGAGTTGACGAGGAAGGGAGTCAAACGTTGACTCGTGTAATCCTCCGCCCTATTGCGTAAATATTTGTCAATGTGACCCTTGAACTGGTTGATGTTTTTGGACATCACTGCTGCTTCCGGAAGTCTATTCCAGTCGTTAACTATCCTTTGAGTAAAGGAGTACATGCGTATATCTAATCTTGAGTGCACTTTGGTTATTTTGAAGGGGTGCCCTCTTGTTTTGGTCTGTTTATTTTCCATAACAAAGAAATCTGCAGGAATAATACTCTCTAACACGTTGAATATTTTATAAACTTCCAGTAAATCAGCACGGAGTCGTCTAGTCTCCAGAGTTGTGATATTTAGCACTCTTAAACGTCTTTGATAATCTAAGTGACTTAAATCTGAAATCATCCTAGTTGTCCTACGTTGCACCTTTTCTAATAAGTCTATATCTTTTTGTTTGAATGGGCGCCATGCCTGAATGCAGTAGTCTAGGTGAGGTCTTACTAAGGACTTGTATAGTTTTACAACTACTTCTTTGGTCTTATATTTGATAGCTCTGTTGATCATGCCTAGCATCGCATTAGCCTTATTTGATGCCTTAACACATTGCTCCGTTACATTAAGTGTGTCTGTTATTATCACTACCAAATCTTTTTCTACATGTGATGTTTCTATGGGGTTATCACCCATGAAGTAGTCGTACTGCCTGTTGTTATGACCGTAATGTACACACTTGCATTTTTCTGCATTAAACAACATTGTCCATTCTGCACTCCACCCGTGCAAGTTGTTTAGGTCCTTCTGAAGTTTCTCAGCATCTTCACAGGTTGATACCTGACTGAACAGTTTAGTGTCATCAGCAAATTTTAGGAGATGGTTGCACACTCCTTCGTCTATGTCATTAATATATATTACAATAAAATTGTGCCCAGAACAGACCCTTGGGGGACACCACTCTTAACAGGTGACCACCCTGAACTGAAGCCATTTATAATGACACGCTGTACTCTGTCCGTCAACCACTGCGATATCCATCTATTAACCGCTCCTCCTATCCCATGTGCATTTAGTTTCGTCGCCAGCCTGCAGTGTGGGACTCGATCGAAAGCTTTACTAAAATCCAGATAAATAGAGTCCACAGGAAGCCCTTTATCGATATAGGATGTGACCTTATCCAGGTATACTAAAAGGTTCGTCAGGCATGAACGTCCCTTCCAAAACCCATGTTGCGACGGTTTAATCAAAACATGATTTTGAAGATGGCCCACGATTTTATCCTTGATGATGGCTTCCATTACTTTAGATATATGTGATGTTAGACTTACAGGTCTGTAGTTACTGGGTTGTGATTTGATACCTTTCTTATATATGGGGGTAACATTTGCACTTTTCCAGTCTAGTGGAACTTCTCCCGTTTCCATGCTGTCTGCGAAGATTTCGCTTAGCAGTGGTGCAATGGCCGTGGCCACTTCTCGGAGCATTGTCGAATTTAATTCGTCTATTCCAGGGGCTTTGTATGGTTTAAGTTGTAACAGCTTTTCCAGTACTATTGCTGTAGTTATCTCAATAGGCTGGAGTGACTCCTCAATTGTCTTGGTGAAAAAGTTCACAGCGTCGGGAAGATTTTCTGTTACCTCCTCAGTGAACACTGAGGCGAAGTAGTCATTTAGTACATTTGCTGTCCCGACCGAGTCTATGATCACATCCCCATTGCTATCCAAAAGGGGGCCGACAGTGTCTTTTGTCTTAGTTTTCGTCCTAGTATATGAATAAAAAGACTTCGGGTCTTTTTTTATGTTGTCGGCAAGTCTTTTCTCAAAATTTTGTTTAGCCTTAACAACTTCCTTCCTGGCTTTATTTAGATGACGTTTGTATGCCTCGTACAGATGATGTTCTCCTGTTTCTCTGTATTTCTTCCACATGTGGTATTTCTTCCGTCTTGCCATGTCTGCTCGTTTAGTCATCCATCTGGGTTTGGTCTTTCGTCTCCTTGTTGACACAGGGATAAAACTTTTCATTGCCGAATTAACGACTCTTTTAAAGATGTCCCATTTTGTGTGTACATTAGTATCCTGGAATGCCTGCTTCCAGTCGTAATTCTCTAAACATTGTTTCATTCCATCATAGTTTGCCCTCTTGTAGTCGTAGTAAGTTTCTCTCCACTCTTTTATGTGTATATACACTATAATATCACATATCACCATGTTGTGGTCACTGAAGGGTTCACTTACCTTAACATGCCCAACCATATTTGGTTCAGAGGATAGTATAAGATCCAATATATTCTCACCCCTAGTAGCATCGCAAACATGTTGGGTTAAAAACAGATCTTGGGTGAGTTCCATGAAACGTATCCCCTCGGCTCCTGCCTGCATCCTACTCCAGTCAATGGTTCTGTGGTTGAAATCTCCAAATATTACAATGTTATTGCTCGTTGCACATGCTGTGCGTAATAATGTATGTAGAGCTAGTTCGCTGTCAAGATCAGCAGATGCGCTATGGTAGCATACTCCCACAAGTAGGGAGTCTGTTGTTGTTGTTAAGCGACACCATACTGATTCCGTGTTGTGTGTTTGTGTAAGCTCCTCACATTTGACGTAGTTTATATTGTTTCTTACATATATAATGCAGCCTCCTCCTTTCTTTCCCTCTCTGTCATTTCTGATCAAACTGTATCCCTCGAGGTTAAGCTCTGCGTCAGATACATCTTTGTGAGCCCACGTTTCGGTTACATATATCAAGTCTGGGTTTTCCTCAGTTGCAACATACTGCATTTCATCCAGCTTGTTTAAAAGGCTTCTGGCATTCACAGATATGGCTTTGAGTTTATTTACAGTAATATGGCCTGTGCTCCCTATTTCTTTTTTATTCCCTTCACCAATTTTGTGCAGGTTTTTGCTGTAAGTGTTTATATACATACTAGAGCTGGTGCTATCCACTCCCATCTCCTCTCCTACTATTTTGCTGGTTTTATGGACTGGCTGCCCCTCCTGGTGGGAGCCGTTCTTGATTGTCTGTTTCTTGTGGGAGGTGTTGACTGGCTGCCCTTTGTAGGTGCCGCTGTTGTTGTTGTTTACATTAGTTTTCTGTTTTGTCGTTCTTAGTGTCTTTCCTCCTCGCCCTTTGAGGGCTTGATTTTTACAATTTTCCTGGCCCATGGTGGGCCTCTCACTCTGTATATGCATTTCCCCAAGTCTCTACTCTCCTTTGCCCTTGCCTCCTCTAGTAGTTTTTTTCCTTCCTCTCTCTCTTTATACGTTTGGTCATGTTGAATGCTGAGGCATTTATATTTTGGATCAGCCTCCTTAAGGTTTGACAGGTTTCGGAATAACTTCATCTTCTTGTTTGTGTCTTTCATTATTACCTTAAGTGGTCTTGGTTTGTTTTTATTCTCTCCAGTTGTTTTTTCCTAACCTGATCACTTTCTCTACCTCCGTATGCACATCTAGATTTTGGTGGCATACCTCGTTGAATAGCCCCTCAACTAACTCCATGTCTATCTTGAATCTTTGATCTTTTAGATTGGTTTCTGGTTCTGGTGCATTGAAGATAATGAAGTTTGCTTATCTGGATTTTCTTTCAGCTATTTCTTTAACTGCGTCCGGTAACACTTCGTTGTTGACTCTGTCGGTGGTATCAGTATGGATGGCATTCTCGGTTTGTTGATTTGCAATCAATTCCTTCCTTACAATTTCTTTCACTTCTTGTTCATCGCATTTGTCCTGTAGTTTTGTTTCTAGAGTCTCTTGTCGTGCATTTATTGTTTCAAGGTACAGCTCACATCTTTCCTGGATTATTTTCTCATTCAGTATGTTTTTTTCTATTTTGGGTTTGCATCCGATACAAAACCACATACATCCTGGTTTTCTCATGGCTTCATACTCTCCTGCTTTGAAGATTTTTCCACACTCCTCACATTTCCATGCCTCACCTGATTCTGAGTTTTTGCTACCCCTCCTGGCACCCTTATTGTCATTCGTGAGCTTCGTGGCTACTGCTTGGACATATCCTCCGCTATCTTGAATGTCACTCATTTTTGTATTAAGTTCCTGATTGTTATAGTCTTGGTCTATGTTTATTAATCCAATCTATATATGCAATAATTTAAATCAACCCTATGGTAATAAACTCTAACTTCTTAACAGTACAATTTCAAGCTTGATCCCAGTTAGATCTACCTATCATAAAAAGTGCGTACGTGCTGAGGGTTCAAGGCGTTTGTGCAGTCGATGGGGAAAAAGACTTAATGTGACTGCTCCAACCCAGGGCTACTCTGGGTATCATAGACGCCTTGGTGAAATGAGCCTGTTAGTAGTAATATTAGTAGTAATATTTTACAGAAGCGGGTAGTGCAGATCTAAGTATATTGACTTAGAGTATTTGTTTATGTTTTCTGCCGGATATGACAGGGTCTAGAATTTGGTGGGAAAATACTAGTTGCTGCTTTGTAATTTAAAGGTGCGATTTACTCTGATCAATTAGTAATCTAAACATAACAGCATGTGGGGGTCATTTAGTATGCAATGCATTATTGCTGGGGGTGAAATACTCTTTCTTAGCTAGACAAAAACCAAGAAAATGACTATAATATACGGAGCCTCTGACATAAACAAACCGCTGCCGGTAGCGCCCTCTATCCTTTTCAATGAAGTAGTTATTTTATTTTAGTGACTGTTATTGGGTTAAGGTTCATGTAGAGTGAAGTAGTTATTTTCGTCTCGCATTTTGTGTGCCTCTTGTAATGTTGAAATTAAAACGTTGAATTGTACTTTTACGTTTACTCTTACTTCAAGTACTTTTGAAAGTTACTTTTACTTTTTACTCAAGTCGTTTTTTTAATGTACTTTTACTTTTCCTTAAGTGATTTTGAGGTGAGTTATTTGAAATTTTCACCTGCATCATATAAATTAGATGGACAATACGCAGTGTGTAAACAGAATCGTTAGAAATAAGTTAGCCAGTTCTAAACAGAGTGGACGCAGCCGAGATTCGGAATGCACTGGATAATTAGAAATGGGTAAATTGTATAAGAGGGGCATCTTTAATCAAAAATTGTCAAGGTATGCAGGACGGTTCGCAGCCTGCAGGTGTGTAACATTATTTCAGCCGGTATTCTCTACCAGGGATCGATTATCATTTATTTTGCTTTGTGGAAGTTGCAGTGTGGAACAAAGGAATGCAATAGAGGGTACACTATAATTCACATTCTGTAGATTGAAAGAAAACGACATGTGAAAATGTGAACATAATTCGACAATATGTACCGAATTGGGATAATGACCCAAATATCAAGTCAGTATTACACTATGGCTCGGAGACACGGTAAATTACACCGACAATACTAAAAAAGATAACATACTTTCATAAACAAATGCCTGCGCAGAACCCTACATCTAAAGTGGGAATGGACGTACACTATGGGAATGGACCAAACACCTACCAATAGAAAACGAAAGAGAGAAGATGATATTAGTGGAGCATCTGACCAGGAGGATGATACAACGTTGACTGAGACCCTTAGTTAATGCAGCAGTCACTGCCAGGCTGCTTGTCGTCCTCGGTGGTTCTTTTACGTCGCAAATTGAGACGGGACCGACATTAACGTGATCTCCGAGTCACGAGGGATACACAGTCCCCGATGTTGAGAGCCTGGTTTTTACACCAAATATCATACCTGCCCAGTCCGGGTTTTGAACTTAGAGCGCTGACATGCCCGGCGGATTTCTCCAAACAGCCCCGGAACCTAGGAGTAATGTTTGGCAAAATGTGTGATAATGCTATGTTTATAACATAGGCGGCGGGATGGGGGTACGGAGTAGGCAGCTATTAGCTCCTACTAGCACTCCTAAATATTTCGGCAACGTAGGTTCACTACAGTTGGAGGTTTTTGTGAGCAACAGCCAACACTCCCATCTCGGCACAGCGAGAACCCAGATACCATTTCCGTCTTCGGCAAAGAATGGCAGTCTATAGCCTGGAATGCCAGCCTTGTGACATTGTTGATAGGCCAGTACTAAGCCAAGCATCGGAACTGCCATTGTTGGCCCAACATTGGCCCGACGGACATCCGGATCTTGACCCAATGTTGGCAGCCATGTTGGCCCGAATTGGAAATGCTATCTAGGAGAGTGCTTAACATCCCACATCATAGGGTCGGCCGGCAACTTGCGGCCCGCGGGCTAACTGCAGCCCGCGCAGATGTTACATGCAGCTCACAGACTAGACGCGAGATTGTTCACAATGCGACCCGCGGGATGATGACACTTAATTGGTGCACCTTCCGTAGGCGCAAGAATCCACTGGATCATTCATTACGTCATCCCTCAAGAAAGTCTATTTTTCATATAAAGAAAATGCCAAACATAATGAGCGTCATCATGAAGACTACATTCGTGCTTGTAGCCTAAACCACCGGCAGTTCCAACTCATTCTTGTCGATATAAATGCGCAATATTAAGAGACCTTCCGCGAAGCGTGTTGGCTGAGTTGAGGAGCTATGGTGCGCTGATCGAGCCACGAGATTAGGTTGTTTATACAACAGTGGATTCAGATTTACCGGAATTCGTTGACCCTCACAATTCATTGGACATCAAGGCACAACTGAAAGTTCAACTACAGGAGAGAAAACATAAATGAGATTTTACAGTTCGTCTCCGCTTTCGATATCACGACGCTATTGCCGAACGCCAACAACGGACACGTATCAGTACCCCAGAACAATACCCTGGAAATCCGGACACATATGTATTGACCTACTGTTCAGAGCTCACAACAGAATGTTAATTGTTCATGTTTTCCATTAGGATATCGACGAAGCGTCGTTAGTTATATGCAATGAGCCAGCTCATCGAATCGCCATGCGACTCTGTGATACTCAAGACGACCTCCAATGAGTTCGATCTGTCGCATGCATTTTCCGACGGAACTGTACCCTCGTCTGATCAAACATGCCAAGCGCACATTGCAATCTGTTTTGCACAGCTCACCTCAGTGTTCGCTATATTTTATGTAAAAAACAACATCCACTGTGCTTTATGTAAATGTATGTTCTGTTATAACATGGCATGCAGTCCTTAGGTCTGCTTAAAGCGCTTTACACTTCACCCCCTGGCATAAATATTCAATCGAAGACCATCTCGGCTTATCTCGGACGCCGTCGGATACACTGCAATTGGTGCGAGAATACTATTCGTTCACAAATACCTTCCGATGTCTATATATAGCGTTGTATTCACTCATACAGCTGAGTGAACTAGGACAGCGTGGAGTGAACGAACTTGCACAAGGTTCAAAACGGCATCAACACGATTCGATTGATAGTGGGATGCTCTGAGTGCAGCCCACGCGTCTCACGTGTCCCGCAACAGCCTAATTTAATTCTTGTCCCACGCAAATATCCTACTGCAATGCATCTAGCGAGTGTGACTATGAATCAACCAGTCATTTAATCATCATAATATCGGAATTTATATAGCGCCCGAATCCACTTGACGCTTTACAAAAAGCAGCATAAATTAAATAAAACTATAAGATATAGATTATTTAAAAAATAAATAATGTAAAAGAATTGATTTAAATATAACAAATAAACAAATACATAGAAAGTACATTTATAATACACACACATTTGAATAAAACATTACGGATGTGATAGAAACAGGACCTGGAGATCGCATTCACCTGTTTCTCAATTGTCTTGCCGCTGTCCATACTAACTGCAAGATTTCTCACGGATTGCACAGCGTGTAATAGTCTGCCCCCGATCACGAGGGACAATTCGTTCATCTGATGAATTCGGTGTTTGGACAAAAACACGATGAGTTCGCTTTTTTCAATTTTAACATGTTTCTATTCACCCACCCGCCAACATACGCCGCACAGGCTTCAATGGCTGACCTTTCATTGGCCCAGTTCTCGTCAGGCTTCATGGGTAAATATATGTGTGTGTCGTCTGCCTAACAGTGGTAACGAAGATTATATTTATTCACTATATCTCCAACTGGTTTAATGTACATGCAGTACAGTTTCGGTCCCAACACAGATCCGTGTGGCACGCCGCAACATAAATGTGCGTTAAACGAAGTTGCACTGGACAGATCAAGCATGACCAAGACGACTACACGTTTTTGATCAAGAGGTACTACGATGTCGTTCTGGACTTTCGCTGGAGCTGTCTCGGTTGAGTATTTATTGCGGTACGTCGATTGGTGAATATCGTGTAGATTGTTGATGTCCACGTGATCTTTCAAACAGTGTTCTTGTTGGGCGAGTTTGTGATTATTCACTTCACCTCATCATGGGTGGCTGGCAGAAACCTTTGAAGCAGGATTCCATCAAACATGACGTCATCGTCCAATGCTGTTTCGTAGATACCACTGGGATTGCCGGTATCGATGTTACGTGTCCCGTGTTACCCATCAAATGTCTCGTTAATTTGAACAGTTGTTTCTTATACTTGCCGCAGTCTCTGATCATTGTAGAACAGAATGTTTTCTTTGCACTGATAATCAGTTTGTTAACTGCATTGCATTGCTCCCTGAACAGCTGCCGATGAACGGTAAGTTTGGTTCGCCGCAATACCTTCTCTGCTCGCCTGCGCGCGTGTTTGGCGTGTCTCAGTTCATCTGAATACCATAGCGCGTTTGTTCTCAGTGTTATCAACTTTCATTGGACGGGAGGGTGTTGGTTGACAACCGTTTCAATTCCCCTAGTATAGGCGTGCACAAATTCATCTAGCGGCTTATCAGTGTTGTTCAAAATTGGAGTTAAATTCTTGATAAATTCCGAAATACAAATGTTCCAAAGCTTCTTGAAAGTGACCAGCTGGCGAACGCTGTCTGGCTTCGCTAAATCTAAAACACACAGCCAGATGGTCCCCGGAAGGGTTACGCTTTTTGTCATCAAGACATGACTCAGAAATTGTTGGCATCCCGATCAAGAAGGTACTAATGTCTCGGATGACGACTACGTCCAAGGTATGGCCCATCTTGTGTGGGTCCCACCACGTGTTGTAACAGTCCGTGAGCTTCCAACGTGCCATTGAAGCGCACGGCGTCTGCATCGTTAATGTTGTCGAGGTGGAAATTAAGGTCACCTGTTATGATTACATCGTTGGATATAACAGCAAGGCCGTCCAAGTACAAACACCACTCGTCAAAAAACACACTGTTCTGAAAACCGTATCGTTTACAGGGAGGCGGACGGTAAACGTGGAGTCCATATGTTCGAAATGTGTATAAGCCTAAAGCTTTATAGCCGCTTCGTGAACTTGCACGATCCTGTTGCCGTATCGCACACACTGTAGAACTTGTATAATCCACATGTCGAAGTCATCGTGGCCGTTTACTGCAACAACGATAAAGCGATGTAATAATGATAATAAGAAGAAAACAAAGACGAAGAAAACATCTGCAGTTACAAGATCTCCTCGTTTTTCTGTACCACTTTTGAAGTCTTTGCATTGGATTCCTGTACGATATCGTGTGATATTTAAGATCTGTACCATTACATATCACGCGTTGTCCAGTAAGCAACCATGTTATTTGCATTCACTGTTTATTCCTGTAAGAAAACCTATCCAGCTTCGATCATCTCGTTCTGACCTACTTTTTGTTCCTAGAGTCAACACTAACATTGGAACTAGAGCTTTTTCTACTGCTGCACCAACTCTTTGGAATATGCTCCCTCTTAGTGTTAGATCAGTTGAAAATATTACAAAATACCGTCTTCATTTAAAAAACTTATCTTTACAACCTTACTTATCCACCTTACTTCCTTAGCGCCTTGACCCATCTGTTGTCAACTGGAATACTACTTATGGATTTTGAGATTGAGCAATCCATTTGTTTTGATGGGCCTCTGAGCTTGGTTTCCAATGATTTAGGCGCAAAAGAAGTTAGTTATCTTATCATTATTATATGTACTGCCGCGGAACTACTTCGAATTCGTACGCCTCTGGTTGTAACGTGGGGAAAATGTACGTCATCACCAGTTGTTGATACACCAATCCGTATCTACGCAGTGTGCAACTTCCCGTGAATGTCGCGCCAGTATATGCAAGCGCCAATTCTATGTTGCACAATCACGACAAGCGTTCATCCTCGCGCGCCATGGTACGCCGGTTGCGTATTACCATAACTGACATAGGCGGATTCGGGGGAGGCATGGGGGCACGTGCTCCCTACTCTTTTGGTCTCGCTATGTCTGCGCTAGAGTGGGGTGCCCCATATATCTTTGGAATGTGCCCCCGTTATCTGCCCCCTAGATTTTGGAATGTGGCCCCGCGTAGGTTAGTGTCAAGGGGGTGCAATTGGAGGTTTTTGGTGAGCTTCCGAAATTTTGAAAAAAATGTTCAACAGCATCCCCCATTGTATTCCGATGTCATGATCCAACAGCGTGGTGTTGAAGCTCTGGCAAAAATTCCAATTTCAATGTCAAGATCTGAAACGCGATGGCGGAGTGGCGACCACGCGACAGCGCGATAACTCGACAGCGGAGTCGTGCTGAATCCCCGGCTCAACCTATCCAATATGAATTTGGTCCAGTGGAGGTTTTATTGCGATCCTCGGAAGGGGTACAATTGGAAGTTCCCCTAGACTACTCTCTATAGATCCGTTTCTGACTGGGTCACGTGCCCCACGGTCCCGAGCTCTCGGAGAGCCGATGAAAAAAACAAGGACCACAGCTCCCGGCTGTTCACTGAAGTGAAAAAAATACCTTGACTCCGAACTTATGGGGCGCCTCAGTCAAGTGAGAATAACATTATTCCAAGGTAATCAGGTTAGAACAACCTTTATTCCAGGGCTCAGAGGTCCATGTCTTTCGGTGGGGGCCTCACAAATTAAACTTGCTCCAGGGCCCCAATACAATTTAATCCCCTCAGAGTCCGCGGATATAATGTTTCGTCTTTTGTGCCAATTATTAAACTTGTATAATGTGTGAAACAAGTGTATAGTTGTGTTCAGGAAAGTGACTTAGAAGCGGGATGTTGATTCACTAGACATTTATATTTAAACGTTGGACGATATCCGAATGCAACTTGAAATGCAAGGACACTACAAAAACAGGCGGACTTTATTGTAGACTATGTCTACTTGTACACGAATAGCCATAGAAACGCAGAAACTAAATAATCTGAAAAAAGTGTGGAAAAGCCAAAACATACCAACAAAGATAAGAATTTAAAAAACTTGCGTTTTCTCAACAGCTCTATACGGGAGCGAAACGTGGACACTGAACTAAAAATACATGAGAAGAATAAAAGCGTTTGAGATTAAATGTTACAGAAAAGTTCTAAGAGTGCCATGGATAAAAAACAACCAATGCAGAGATCCTAAAAAAAAGTAGATAAAGAAGTGCCAACTAGTTAATAAAATAAAACGACTAAAACTTAGTAATTTTGATCACATCAAAAGGCACAATTCCTTAGAGAAAACAATCCTAAAAGGCAAAGTGGAGGGAAAGAAGGGAAGGGGAAGACCAAGGAGAAGATAAGAGCAGGACTTTTGCGAGTGGTTGGAAGACGACGTGAGAGCAGGGAGACGAACGGCAGACAGAGCAACGTATCATGGATCATCCGGGCAGCTACGTCTCGCAGGGATATCCTCAACTGAAGAAGACTGTATACGCGAAGAACGACATCGATACTTTTCATTCTTTGCTTAACCGCAACTTCGCTAACAGAAACGTAGATTATGCTAAGTAGCCGAGTGGTCAAGTGTGATCGTCTAGAAACTGTCATATCGATGCATCCCTTGCAGAACGCACCGCATCGACAAAACTTATAACTAAAGGTGTTTCCATATAATCTTTAAAGATATATTTTTAATTCTCATCCCATTGAAATAAATTAGTTGATTCATATAGCCTACATGAAGGGGCTACGGGTGTCAGAACTTGACGAATACTGGGGGGAGGCGCCTGAGGCACACCAAAGCCGCCAATTGACAGGCCTGTTGCGCGGTTCGGGGAGGGGGTAGTGTCGGAGACTGTCACGGTGGCGGGGGAGGGTTAGTGTAGGAGATATTTCGCGGTGCCGATGGGGTAGTGTTTGGAGAGTTAAGTGTTGCGGTGCCGTGTCGTTTCTCATTATTGGCAATTTCCCAGATAGCATTTCCAACTTGGTCTAATATTGGCCCAAACTATATTACTATATTGGGCCAATATTGGCAGCCGAAATTGGGGTAAGATCGGGCCAATGTTGGTCCAACAAAGGCAGTTCCGATACTTGACCTGGCACTGGCCTATCAACATTGGTCCATGGTTAGCATTCCAAGCGATAGGCTGTCATTCTCTACCAAGACTGCCCAAGACGGAAAATGTTGTGGTATCTGGGGTGTGAATGTCGTGAATCTCCAACACTGACGATATCACTGTGGGGTATCCAGCGTCTTTCTTCTTTGCAGTGCGGAGAAACTTAATTGCACACAGAGCTCGGATTCACCACTACCACCCAGCATCGATATAATCACCGGCCTGAAAGGATACACGGTGGAGCATCAATCGCTGAATTTCCAAAGTCTCCTTTACGACGCCACCCAGCTGCCCGATGAAAATTCTGAGTGCTGATCCCGGACAACCGGCTCAGAAGGTAGGACCGTGTCTTTGTAATTGTGTTGGCGTCGGTGCTTGTGTTTATTTTCAGTAGATCACTGAACATTGATATGATTCAGACCATGTTTTATTTGTCACAATATTTTCCTATTCGTTGTCAATACAATTAACAATTAGTTGTGTGTTTCGCCCTACGTATCGTTACTTCCGTCTGTCAAGTGTTCTCCATAAGTATTCCACCTTGACCTATACGTCTGCGAAAATACGTTAATACATTATTAAATTATTATTATAGTCTACACTACTTATAGGTATGTTGACGTTGTTTTAAAACGTGAATCCATACTTTTGGTATCTGCTATGCAAATCGTCTAGGAAGAAAAGTTTAACATACCGAGTACCCATACACATGCACACTCGTGTATACGTTGTCTCAATTATAGTTGCATGCGCTTAGAAAGATATAGTGGGCGGGTTTGTTTTTTTCAATGATAATGCGGGCACCACTAAGAAATAAATAACACCTTTGTCCCCAGAACAATGACGCACCTCGTCGGCAAAATATATTGTACTAGCAATAACGCCTACAGATACTTAACTAAAAACACAACGTTAGCTAAAACGACATGAATTCGAAAGACACCATTTGCCTACTTGTCTCACACGCACGCATGCACGTAGGCAGGCAAGCACGCACGCACGCATGCACGTACGCACACACACACACACACACACACACACACACACACACACACACACACACACACACACACACACACACCAAACACATACATACACGCAAACACGCACCACGCACCACGCACCACGCACCACGCACCACGCACCACGCACCACGCACCACGCACCACGCACCACGCACCACGCACCACGCACCACGCACCACGCACCACGCACCACGCACCACGCACCACGCTCCACGCACGCACGGGTTATTTTGACAAAACATTTGGAAGGCAAAACAAATCAAGTTTAACACCAAACTGAGGATATATAACTCAAATCTCAAATCAGTATTACTCTATGGCTCGGAGACACGGTGAATTACACAGAATATACTAAAAAAGACTTTCATCAACAAATGTCTGCGCAGAATCCTACACCTAAAGCGGTCAGACAAGATTCCGAATACTACACTATGGGTATGGACCAATCAACTACAAATAGAAGAGGGGCCGGTTTCACGAAGCGTACTGAAAGTTATGCTATTACTTAGCGTCACGTGTTTGATTAAACTCTTATATTCGTTTATATTTAAAAAATCACGCCATTTACTAAGACAATAATCTTACCGTTAATAACATTCTTAGCCACTTCATGAAACCGGCCCTTGGGCTAAGGGAACTACGCTATAGTGTGCACATTCGCAGAGCCGGCTGGGCTCTGTGAATAAGAAACGAATTCTAATTCGTGTGCCGACGGGTGCCTCCTGACAGCCACTCGGGCCGAGGGTGGCGAGCTGGCTGGGGAATAATATGTTCAAATACCATTGCGAGTACCACTGAAGCCTTATTTATAATTGAATGGTCCAATGATACTGAATGATATGTTCAAATACCATTAAAAGTACCATTGAGACATGCTGATTTATCATTGAATGGTATTGAATGATATGTTCAAACACCACTGCGAGTACCACTGAGACATACAGGTGTTTCATTGAATGGTATGTTGAAATACCATTGTGCGTACCACTGAAACCTTCTTTATCATCGGATGGTCCAGTGGTACAGAACGGTATGTTCAAATACCATTGAGAGTACTACTGAGACATACTGATTTAGCATTGAATGGTATATGACACCCCCGACTGCCTAATCAACAAGCTGCAAAAGAGTGCAAAATATTGCTGCTCGGTTGGTGGTCCGCTGCCACAGATGGGACCATATCACACCGGTACTCAAGAGAAACTACACTGGCTTCCCGTAAAGCAACGCATTCATTACGCAATTCTGCTACTGACGTTTCGTGCTCAACGCAAGGAGTGGTACCAGTTTACATCACCGACCTACTCCACGAACAAAGAACTACTCGAGTGTTGCGTTCAACTACAAACAATGACTTGTGCGTGCCAACATCTCGCAGCCGAAACGGCGTCAGAACTTGCTCGGTATCTGCTCCACAGCTATGGAATTTACTTCCAAGCGAGACGAAGACAACCTGTTGCCTTGTGACCTTCAAAACATTTTTGAAAACCCATCTTTTCCAGTTTGCTTACATAACATAGGCACAACCAGTAAGTTTAGTTAGTTTATTTTTTTTATTATTCATTATCAACACATGTTTTAAAACAAATTTTACACAACCTTTTATCAATACACCTATAATTGTAACGATCATCTTTAGCTGTAACTTATTCTTTTTAATATGTGTATATATTGTCATTTATTTTAACTAATTAAATATTATTAATTTTATGTAACTCATTTATGTTCTGCTTATATATATATATATATATATATATGATTATTTAAACGCCTTCGAATAGATTCATCTAGATTGATGGCGCTCTATTAGTGTTCTTCTTCTTCTTATTATTATTATAATATCTTAACACCGTATCTTCCACTTGGATACACGATCAATATCAAGTTGTTTTATTTTGCAGTCGCCCAGCCGTGGGATATACAATCTCAATTAATAGTCTGACGGTCTACATCGATCAACTATCTACGTATTCTGCTCGTATCTTGCGATGCCAGTGTGGAGAATTTAGGCCTGTTAAAATGTTGAGCTGATGCATCAGATGTGTGCATAGGTTGCGACACACCCTCCGCTACGACAAAGAGTCCGTTTGATTGAGGGGATTAAAAAAGTAAGCTTCCGATGTCATGTCCGCCAGTATGCAATGGTTAGAGTTATACAACTACAATGTTGTGAATGTACAAAATGTTACGATGTTATAACACATAAATTACCAATAAACATTTTGATATTTTATGAAGTAACTGTGCTTTCATCCTTAACCGTTAACAGTTTACAGAAAACACGATATATTACGGCCTCTTTGCTTTATGCTTCTTTGTCAGCGCGCTCGCTCGAGGTTATTAGGACTGGATTACTGCGCTTCACAAAACAGATCTTCTAATACACAACAAGTTTGTATGAAAGCTACGTTCAAGGGGTTTTCGTTTGGTATACGACAGGCATGCCCAAATTACCGGAGTCTCCTATGTCTGATGACATCTGAGATTTTTTGTAAATTCGGTAGTAATTTCATTTAATATTTATTGAATATTGGTTGAAATATATTATAGAGCAAACAAATAAAAACAAATCATTAGTTAAAATCAAATCATGCGTGCAATTCACGAAGATGGTAATTCCAAGTAATGGCATAATAAAACAAAACAAACATGTTTGGAAAGGAGCAAATAGGAAGTTATAAACTTACAAATAACAATGCTGGTGGGCATATAATCCGATCGTGTTTTCGGCCGGTTGACATGTAAGAATCTGTAACACAAGAAGTACAATATATTATGTAACCCTGGCGGAATTGTTTCGTGCAAGCGGTTGCATAGGCTATTGTCATGTCAGCCGCCAGACGCATGTAGGGTAGCTAGAGCCACACCCAGTCGCAGTTTGCTAGGGATCATGAACGTGTCCGCAGAGATGAACGTACAGTTCTCTCGCCTCCAAAATATCAATATACACGGCCTGGTGAGTTATTTGTTCATGTTTACATGTTGTAATAGTGATAGTATTAGAATAATGCGTAACTTGTAAATTGTTTTTTTGCTAATTACCCCATTACTGTCACTTCGGGCAAGCCAGCAATAGTATGACGAGTTTAGCAGTGTTGTGTCGTATAATGTTAAATTGTGTTTACA
>OZ023211.1:0-147500 GCA_963995525.1 Escarpia spicata
TCCCTCATTCCCTCCTCTATTTCTCGACGTACCTATCGCCAGCTTCCCCCTTTCACTCACTCTCTCTCTCTCTCTCTCTCTCTCTCTCTCTCTCTCTCTCTCTCTCTCTCTCTCTCTTTCGTTCTCTCTCTCTCTCACATTCACTCGTAATTGGGTACGGTCATGGATCGTTGCACATTTAATACGAATGACGAGACTATTCATATAGGCATGCCAACTGTGCTTCATCCACAAGCAATGTCATGGTGCATTACCTCAGAGACAAAGCATTGATTCACCTACCGGTGAACATTATAGGCATTACGTGCGAGCCCAACAATGGTTCTTTCCTAATCACATGCCAAGAGGATTTAATTATTTGACTTTAGTTTGAATTTAGTATGACTACCTCTGTCGAGTTTCACCTGACAGTTGTTGTAAACGTGTATCTGGTAAGCGTAAAACGACCAATAGGAAAACAGTGGTTGAAATATAAATCACACGACGGGTTTCAGTACAACACCGACTTGACTGGTGGATGGTTGACTTGCGTGGTTCCAGCGCACATTATATGTATGTAACAAACAATATTCGTTTGACGCTCGATATGGTGCTTCGTTTAACAGGTGATTTCAACAGTGGAATACACTATAGGATATGAAAACAAATGCCGGAAAAGACAGCGTGAAGGGATAGCCATTGCAAGATGGCTTCAAGCGGGAAGGAAGGTAGGGATTTCATTTGTTTAGAACGTCAAGAAGTTGTAGTCTGTTCAACATATTGCCTTTAGGTACAACAAGAAAATTGGTTATTGTTGACAGTCTATTCACGGCGGCAAGCACGAGCGCGCAAGAAATGAACATGTTTATTGTGTCTTAGCTTAACCTTTGTATCGTACTATAATGTAGACACATATGTTGACATACACGTACATACGCACTGGCGTAATGTGTTCATAGAACATCTTGCCAATCGTAATGCAAATACACACACGCTTGTGCTTGGCTGGTTATAGTTATATTATTTGGCAGTGATCAAAGAACTAGAAACAATTGTATCGTTATTTAAGGCAAACAAAATTAATGCACGAGGTAAACATTGTTTAATGCTATGCACCACGGAGGAGTAAACACAAGTTCGAACACCATCTCTCTTCGTTATTAATTCACCATTAATACCGCACTGTGTATTATACTTGAACAACAGTTGTTGGTATAATACATAGACAATAAATATGATTTGATTTCTGGAATTTTCCCCACTGTACTGTGTGCGGCCATATTGGATTCACCCCCTATCGTCGTCAACGAATACTATCGATGAAATTGCATACATCAGAATACTTATAATAGATTAGTAATATTATTTATGCCGCATATACACACGTTTACTGCATCATATCATATAACATAACATATGGCCGAAGTTTTAATACCATTCTAACGAATAAATAACTTTAACAAGTGTAGATATGCAAGTTTAATTAATGTTGAAGTTCACACACCACAATTCCGGCTGCCTGTGTTTGGCTGGTTATATAAGGCAGGTAAAATGTCTATGTTAATTGCAGCTTGACGCGCTCAATATATAGGGTTATATCACGTGGCATGGATGACCACACCGGTTATGGGAACGCCGGGATGGCTTAGGGGCCGATATATACCCTCCCTTGCAGAGTGCTACCACAGGGAGTGGGTAAACTGTGAGAGATCCGGATTGTGACACTACTCTCCAGAGTAGGGTTGTAAGGAGCTCCCGATGAGATGTCCCGAGCCGATCATTGGTACAGTTAGCTCTGTATCATAGGCAGTAACGGCTCCAGTGTCTCCCACTTCCGGATTCTCTGTTTTTGTTTTTCAAAAATTAACTTCAATGTTGCTGGGCCATTTTCAAGACCTGAAAAGTAAAGTGCATAACATCTTACAGGTTCTTACACGTCCTCTTCTGGCTTGACTAGGGATTACAGTATCTGCCTCTGATGTGCCAACTCTCGCTTTTGACATATGCTCGGACTATTTCCATGCGTCTGAGTGTGGAACAATCTAAGATAGGAGTGGGGCAGTGTATTTAGCTTCCATGGGGTGGTTTTGGTATAACATATATTTTTGTGTCAAACGACTGGATCGGTGAAACGTCAACCACAGACTGTGGGAGACTGTTTCATACGTCTCTGTGTCGGTATAAAAATGAGTTATTTATAATATTTAATCGGCATCTTTCTTTAAATATTTTTAGGTGGTGCCCTTTCGTATGTGCTTCGTTGGCTCCCAAAGTAACAACATTGGACAAGACTGCTGGATCATATTTCCCTGTTAGTATCTTATACATTTCAATCATATCTCCCGTGTGGCGACTGTATAATAGAGTTGGTAATTTCAGTCTCTGTAAACGTTCTATCTATTCAAGGTCTTTGAAACCAAGAATTAATTTGGTTGCTGTGCGCCGACCATTTTCAAGAGCTGTAATATATTTAATTAAGAATGGACTTAAAAGTTGTAGAAAAACACTTTTCATCGATGTGATCGAAAGTATGTCGGATTATCCCCATAATCGAATTGGCTTTTTTTTTTCTTTCTGACATATATGCTTCAAAATCAAGCGATGGATCGAAAGTGACTCGAATAACTTTCACATTGTCCGTACTTGTAAGTGTTGTCTGGTTGTTTCCCAATGAATAGGCTTTATTCCTTGTGAATAATGATCCAATTCTCATATGGATACATTTATGTGGATAAAATGTGATATTTACTCTTACTCGCAAGTGCCTGTACAGAAGAAATAATTGTATGGTTTACAAATGCTGATGTACTGAAAAGAAGAACTAACTGGACTAAAACGTAACATTAAAAAACCACTCAACTCCACCACATGTTATAGCAATATCAGAAGTAAATCCTACACGTTTTAATAGACAACTTACCACGCAGGAATAACACTTGGAATTGTATTATAAGGAAACTGTGAACATTAGTGAAGGCAAAGGCAGAGGGATGTTCTTGTTTATTCACCATTTTTTTGCATTTCAAGTACACCAGTTTGATGTTGAGTTGAATGAAGCACTGTTTTGCATTTTGGTACTGAAACGGAAGGATACCCTTTTGTTAGGCTCTTTTTATAGAAGCCTTAACAGTACCATTGAGAACAATGACAACCTTAAGAAATTACTGGATACAATAACTGAGAAATGTTTTTCACATGTTCTGCTATTCTTGGAGATTTCAACTACCCGTAGATTGATTAGTAAATAATTTAAACTACAGCAGCAAGTACTGAAGATAAATAATTTAAATTAATAAAATAAATCGAGACTGTTACTTGGTGCAACGTTTTATAGAGCCCACTAGAGGTAACGGTACAACTAAACCATCGCTCCTTGACCTTATAATCACTAGTGAATACACCGAGATCTCAAGAGTCGAGACTCCATCAGCATTAGGAAGAAGCGACCAATCATTCAAAGCCAAGCTAAAATCATTAGGAAAAACAGATATTCCTTGTGAATAATGATCCAATTCTCATATGGATACATTTATGTGGAGAAAATGTGATATTTACTCTTACTCTCAAGTGCCTGTACAGAATAAATAATTGTATGGTTTACAAATGCTGATGTACTGAAAAGAAGAACTAACTGGACTAAAACGTAAAATATAAAAACCACTCAACTCCACCACATGTTATAGCAATATCAGAAGTAAATCCTACACGTTTTAATAGACAACTTACCACGCAGGAATACAACTTGGAATTGTATTATATGGAAACTGTGAACATGAGTTAAGGCAAAGGCAGAGGGATGTTCTTGTTTATTCACTTTTTTTTGCATTTCAAATACACCAGTTTGATGTTGAGTTGAATGAAGCACTGTTTTGCATTTTGGTACTGAAACGGAAGGATACCCTTTTGTTAGGCTCTTTTTATAGAAGCCTTAACAGTACCACTGAGAACAATGACAACCTTAAGAAATTACTGGATACAATAACTGAGAAATGTTTTTCACATGTTCTGCTATTCTTGGAGATTCCAACTACCCGTAGATTGATTAGTAACTAATATCAACTACAGCAGCAAGTACTGAAGATAAATAATTTAAATTAATAAAATAAATCGAGACTGTTACTTGGTGCAACGTTTTATAGAGCCCACTAGAGGTAACGGTACAACTAAACCATCGCTCCTTGACCTTATAATCACTAGTGAATACATCGAGATCTAAAGAGTCGAGACTCCATCAGCATTAGGAAGAAGCGACCAATCATTCAAACCCAAGCTAAAATCATTAGGAAAAACAGATTATGGAAGAATATCTTCTTACCAAAGATATCGAAACTTAAGAGAAATTTTGTCGATTGCGCTATTAGGTCAGGAGACTGACAAGAAAGCACAGAAACTGTATGAAAAGGATATAATTAATCAAATAAAACATAATCTAAGAAACCTGGCAGTATGCAAGGGCAAAAATTAAGACATAAACGGAAATACCCAACTTTCCAGAAAACAAAAACAAAGATGACATGACAAACTCGGCGGACTTGGAAAAACATAGGTGTTAGCCAATTACTTCTCCTCGGTAATTATGAGAGAACCAGAAGGAGATATCACGGAGGAACCTATGAGATTTTTATAACACAATGGAATCTTCCAAAATCAACCCATCGATAGTGGCATATAAAAACTATAAAAACTAGCATATCCAAACTAAAGACATTTAAACCATCAGGACTTGGTGGCCGCCATCCTTGTGTCTTAAACGAAGTAGTAAAGAGCACCGGCAGTATATTATCAAACATATATGACCTGCTCTGGTCCTATTTCTTCCTTATTTGTTGTCTCCAGACCTGCTCTGGTCCTATTTCTATACTTGATTGCAGAGGCATGTTTATTGTGCTTAACTCTCCTGTTGACATCAACAAGTGACTTGGCTCTCTTTCTCAGGAGGGCATTTTTCACACCCTAGAGAATAGATGACAATGCATGGTCTTTCACAAGCCACCTGCACAATGTGACACCGTTCTGCCCCCTTAGCAGATAACATAAAGGGTGGCCTGATAAAATTGCCTTAAGTATTCCTCTCCTGGGGATATAGAAAGTTGACTGTTATACACAGTGTATAGGGACACATGTCACGCTCACGCACACGCACACACACGGTGTTATTTCAGAACGTATGGTTGAGTAATAGTGAGATTATGACAGCTATCCTTTGGCCTTTTTTAAATGGCTCGAGTTCAGTGTGTTTGATACAGGAAATGTCGTCACAAAGAAGTAGACAGAGTTAACAGGCATTAATATAGCGCTGGCGGCCAGTCACGCAGAGTCACCCAGAATGGGATGATGAAGAACAAGGGTGAGTGCTAATGAAAACGAACTATCCTGAAGAATGTTCAGTAATCTAAGGGCGAGTGCTGTTTTGTTGACTTAACTGTCTACTAGTGCATCACTAGTGAGTATAATGTGCTTGGTGTGGAACTTGAAAACACGTTTTCAACATTTTAGTGCCACTGTTAAAAAGATATTCAGCCGGGTTATCAATTAATAGTAACACGTGGACATGAAATTTACACTTGAAAGTGGATATATCTATAACATTATTATATTCGTAGCATAGCTGTATCTATTCGTTATTTACACATAAAATACAAGTTTTGTTAAAACTAATGAAATAACAACACATGTTAATGTTTGTGAATATTTAATAAATATAATGATACATGTAGTAAAGCAATTGATAGTGTTCTGCATATACACTCGTCACACTGCAAATACACTTTTGGTGACGTGTCTATCGTCACACAAAATTTCCTCCCAATGATTCGTGTGGATTCATCGTGTTGCCCAAGGGGATTACTTGGGATGTATCCAGTTGGGAACCTAACCCTTAAAAAGTGGGTTTATATATGTTTGTTCAGAAAGTTTCCTAACAAGTATATATTGTATTATTTTTCTGTCAAATTATACAAACATACAATATTATTTCTTTTGTGAAACATTAACATTCGTTTATGAAATTGCAGATACGTGTATGTATGTACCATACGACTTTTGCAACAATGTAAACAATATATTTGTGACTGAATGCTATTAGAGTATTGTGTTGTAAATGCAGACATACTAGTCATTTGTTTGTTTAAAAACTGTTGGACTGTTGTTTGTGATAACAATGTTTCAGTGTTGTGTGTGGCAGGTTCGATCCCTGCTAATGTTCATTCATACATTACTGGTTGTGCACACACACACTTACTCCATTCAGTAATTTCAGCCGTTTACAAGAACTCCATCTAAATTAAATTAATTCCACTTAAACAACTATTGGAAATAGCACAGCAAATTATGGATTTTAAAAGAAATTAACCAGGTATATTGCAAGGTATATTATGTCCTGATGTCTGATGTTATGGTTTCTAGATTATCAGGGTTTCACTATCATATGAACACTTGTCATAACAAGTTAACATTTTTGTAACAAATTTATTGACACATCTATAATCATGTACACACATGCTGAATAATATTAGGCATTGGCAATTGGTATGACAACAATATTTTCAGACAAACATGTGTATTAAAACAGGCAATTCTCTTTTACTTCATCCCATGATCAGAGGTAATTAGTGACTAGTCTTTTTGTTTTCACTTCTCTAGATTTAAGTACAAATCGGCTTGCATTTTGCTTAATTAACATAATGCCAGTTCTTGATGTGTTTACCATGAAGGTGTACTATATTCAACACTACTTGGCCAGTGACATCTGTTCTGTTATTGCCACCTTGAGATTTATTTTAAATACAAGTTTTAAGAGATAGTGTTACTGAATGTCAAATGTTTCAAACAATTTCAAGTTAGGGAATAACAAAATAATGCTCTTCTTGAGGAAACATTATTTCTTAATATAAAAATAAATAGTACAGAAGTTACTATTGATAGCATACATACTTGAATTGAGTGAACGTTGCCTAGTACCACCAATATGGGCAAAAACCCAACATTACCCAGCTAAATGTAGATCTACACACCATAAACTGTGTTCATCTTGGAACTAATGAGCATCTAGTATTCACCAGGTCAGATATCCACAGCTAGACGAGCATGTTGATAAATCTTTAAATAATTTACTACGAAAACCTATCGTTTCTTTACCATGTGCTTTTGACATTTTCATTTGAACGTACTGGCATTTAAAATATAAGGCAACAATGCAGTATTTTGAACATATATATCGTTAAACCAGGCATGGTTCCTTCAGCTCTACAAAACTACAAAAGCAGGCATGGGACATGTGAAATGTTGTACATTCTAATAAAATACATCACAAGATTTCTTTCCCTACAATTCTGTTTCTGTGTGAAAAAATATTCAATAAGTATTTGGCATATTTGGCATTTGCACTCAATAAATACTTTGCATCAGACCATCACTTCTGTTGGCATGATCTAGTGATAAGATTGCACATAATTACCTTATCTCGCCATCATATTAACATTTCTTTATGAATTTACCCTTCACCATTCAAGGACAACATTTCACTGCTAGAAAATGTGTACACATTAAGCAAAATTCCAAAGAATTCACATCTACAGGCTAATGGTACAATTCAATCTGACATTAGTTAACCTCCTGTTTTGCATAGATCTGATCTACACATTTTGTATCATTGTAGCTACACACAAGTTTATATTGTCTAGATTATGTTCGCAACATTGAAAATACATTGAATGTTTCTCTTGGGTTGACTTGGCTCCGATGCCTAAGTCAATATCTACTCTTCAGCATGTCCTATTACAGCATCAGGCCCAGCAGAACCAACCAACCAATCCTCTAACATCTCCCTTCCAGCAGTGCATAGGCATCCACCTTCATGACATTTTGTTTGCCACTTGTCACGACTTCCAATACTTAATAATTTCATCAGTCATAATAGATCTTTTTATCATACATTTTTCAGCATGATGACAACAAAACTGTGCTTTTGTTTGAAATATCAACCAGTTCTTAATCTGTTAATACGTTTCAAATCAACTATCAACCAGCCGAGATATATCATTTTAATCGGTTACATTTATGTTAATAAAACTAATAAAGCTGACAAAGCCCCAAAACATAAAGAAACAAGAACACTGTAGCAACTGGATGGCCGTAGCAATGAGGGGTGTCAGGGCGCCACGACATACCCCGACAGCGTCATTGTTGAGGTCCAGGGGTCCCTTACCCTGGATATACAGGTTGCTGACACAACCCTCTAGCATCTTCTCGTACTGACCAAATGTCATGTCATCCAGGATAGGCACGCCACCTGAAGCATAACCAAATCAAATCAAATCAAATTTATTGTAACTCATTACAATACAAATCAAGTTAAGACAAATCCTATATAATAACATAATGAGCAGAACAAGGGAAGAACATTATACTATGTTATATTCCCTACATAACAACCAATGTCAACCCTCTGGCAATACTGGCCGAACACGCTTAAATATTAACCTATCCTGCACGTGATATGTTGCCTAGCAAAACCTCCCGTCAAATCATCAGAAAACAGAGGTGTGTGTGTGATAATTTAGATATATTTGCTGCGGTCTCTGATGATGATATGCACAAGTTGGTTATGAAATCTAAGACAACCAGCTATGTTCTGAACCCCATGCCAACCAAATTGGTCAAATAGTATATTGAGGAATTTGTGCCATTCCTTACACACATCATCAATTGCTCCATTGCTGCTGGGGAATTCCCACACGAATGGAAGACTGCACTTGTAGAGCCACTGCTTAAAAATGCAGAACTGGATCCTATTCCAAAAAACTATCGCCCTGACAGACAGTCAGACATGGGATCAAGTACATTGAAAGGTATTTAAATGCAAATGCAATTTGTTAATGTCAAATGCAAATACTTTTCAAAAGTATTTCAATACTGTTCAAATACTTGACGTCCCCGTGCTCGTGCATAATACATAATGACAAAAATGAGCTATACTTGACCTTTGTTTATCCAGAATTAAGGGATTTCATTGAGTCCATAGACCCATGTTATAATTGGTCACACATTTTTGTATTTTCTCCTGTGACAGGTTAATCCTGTTTTCCATTTCCTGTGCCCATTGATGCGTCTTCCAATAAAATTAGAATAAGCCACCCACTGTTAATTAAATGCCTGCTAACCTGATCCTGTCACAGGCCAACTGATACACTGATCATCCATCTGATAATGACCCGAGTAGTTAATGATCATCAAAGCATGCAAATGCTGCAGTTGGTCAGCTAATAAAAGAGCTATAGGAAGGCCAGTTTTCTCTCAGTGAATGTCATGCCTCGGTGATCACATAAGTAACACGATTGACCTGTATCAACAGCCCAGACCAAGCAACAATTTAATTAAGTACAGCTGTGATAACAGTTTTCATTGACATAATTAAATGCTATAAGTTCAAATACTTTTAAAATGTATTTAAATGCAAATAGTTTTGGCTCCAAATTTTCAAATGCAAACACTGGATCAGTTGCATTTAAATGCGTTTAAATGCAAATGCATTTGCATTTGACCCCCATGTCTGCGCCCTATATCGAATCTCCAGTATATCTCTAAATTAACAGAACGGTCTGTTGTAGACCAACTTTGCTTTCATTCAGAATGTGGATTTCCTTGCCACCTTGTCAGTCGGCGTAAAGAGCTGGACATTCTACTGAAACTGCACTTGTAAAGGTCCAGTCTGACATTCTTTTAAACATGGACCAACAGAAACGCCACAGCAGTTGGGGAGGATTTGACACTTCCAATACGAACGACTTGATGCCGACCGGACAAGTAAGATCTGAACCACTCAAGTGCAGCGCCAGTGACACGGAATCTGTGAGTGATTCTGCTCAATTGAATTCCGTGGACAATTGTGTCAAAAGCGGCGATCAAGTCAAGCATAACCAACACAACAACACAGCCACGGTCTACTGCAGACATAATATCATTGTGAACTTTAAGCAGAGCCGTTTCAGTTGAGTGATCTTGTCGCTATGCCGATTGAAACTGGTCGTGCAAGTTGTTCTCTTGCATGTGGACATTCAGCTGTTTTGCTACAACGCGCTCGATTACTTTAGAGAGAAATGTCAGATTCGATACAGGTCGATAATTCTGCATTGATTCTGGATTTAGTCCAGCCTTCTTGATGGCGAGATACAGCCAGTCTTGTATTTATCCGGAACAACGGACGCGTGCGAATAAACTAAGCTGACCTGCATTATGATTGTATTGATAAACCAGTTCTTCTACGTTCAGCAAGTCAAGATCATCCGAACGGAACAGTGGAATGTCTTGTCGAAAAGACACTACATTATTGTTGCATAACTTGCAATATTTGATTTTCATCAAAAGAGTGCGATGTTGAAGAATGGCTATGATGAAACTCACCGCAAAGTGGTCAGAAAGGCCCATGTCCGTAAAGGTAACATTTCGAACAAGGTGTTCGTCCTTGCTGCGGCCTGGTCATGAGTACATCCAAAGTGTGTCCTTTCCAGTGGGTTGGCCCGCGAACATGCAACACCATCCCTGTGGCATTCACATAATTGGTCAATCGCCGTGCATCAACATTTGCAGCGTTGTCAATATGAAAGTTCAAATCTTCCATGATAATCAGAGGTCCAGGTTTTGTGGCATGCTGGTCGATGAAACGGTCCCATTCTTTAAAAAACACAGTTGTTGACAAGCCATTTATCACAGATGGCGGCGGTCGATAAATAACAACGATTCTCAAGGATGACATTGGTGTTCAAAGGATCGAAATGCATCGGTATCCTGTTTGTGTAAGACGATTTCGGCGTGTGCTTGATGGAATATCCATATGGTACAATGTCTGTAATCACATTGGCGTCCCTCGAAGGCTTCAACCACGTTTCGCATATCGCCATCATATCGAGATGGTTTTCAAGTATATGATCCGCAATGGCGAGTGTTTTGTTCTGACACGATTGTGCGTTAACGTAGCATACTCTTACGCCTTGATCGCGCTATAACTGTTTACACAATGGTAAAGTTATGAAATTTGGTACATTTCGGCTTGGTTGTGCCAACGTCGGTACTCTTGCGTAGTGAATTATTGTCCTGATCTGTTTTGTGACTTTACGACCGCCAAGGTGTTTACGTTTCGTAGACGAACGCTTGAAGATGCACAGTTGGTGAAAGAGAAGATTCACACAGCAGGTCACCGGAGATCTGATATACCTGGTTGCATGGGCGGCAGTTGACAACAAATGTGTCCTAGAATAACGCACCACTGATGTTGACACACACGCATGCTGAAGTGCGTCTTGCGTCACTGAGTATCATCGGCGATTGCAAAAAAGTTGTCCGTGGTCCGGTGTTATCCAAGAATAGACCACAGCTTGACAAGTTTGCAACCGGTTCTCAAGGCAAGCGTAGACGAATGTCGATTAAAAACAATAACAGTCCGGCACCAGTAATCATTTTCAAGTAAAATGTAAACGTCCGAAGTAATATATGTACCTCTATACACGCACCTGAGAAATATGAAAAACGTTCCTTGAATTGAAATACGTCAAACTTGTAACAATAAGACAGCTGTCGTGGAAGCTACTGCCAAGCACAACACCTCAGCTCCAAGTCATGCCATGAATATGTACAAAATAAAATCGACACACACCTCAGAAGTGCGGGATACTTGTAAATAAACAAGGGTTGAACTCTCGATAAGCCAAAAGGCTGCCATCTAGAGTTAATTATCTGCGTGGCAATCTTGTCAAATAAGCTGAAATTATGCTGACGCGGCGGTGAACAATTTCAATAGCAACCCCCATCTTCTGATGTCACAGTTGAGCCAGGCAAGCAAGCGGAGAACCTGAAGAAAAGTTGAAGTGAAGATACAGCAACATGGCGTAGCGGCAAAAAAAATCAACAGACCTCCCCCGCCCGTCTTCCCATTTCATCAGTTGAGACGAGTTAGGAGACAGCGCAAGAGACAGCGAGAAGACGGTGAAATTACGGCTGCGCAATGACGAAACATTTTCAACAGCACCCCCCCCCCTCCGCCCCATACTCCCCTTCACCCCCCAGTCATCCGATGTCACCAGTCGAGCAGAGACAGTGGAGAAGCTGAAGTTACGGCGGTGCAGAAGCAACACATTTTCTGCGACTACAGCATTTGGTTTGGCTCAGATCGAGAAACCCTCACCTGCACCTTAAGTTAAGCCTTAAGACTCCAAAAAAAGTCTGATTACACCCCCGTGAAGTTCACAGAAACTCTCTGAGGCTCACAAAACACTTCCAATTATACACCTACCAACCTCACCTCCTTCACTGTAACAGCAAGACGTCTCTGGATGTAGTTTTTTGTGTGCGACAAATAGTGGCGCCACATCACGGGGCTTGGTTAATCAAGGCTAGAGGAAAATGCTTTAGTTCCAACAGATGACATTACTGCTACTAGCAGTCCACGGACAGCCGTCTCAGATCTGCTGAACCGGAATTAAACGTACTTAAGAAAGTTCATGCCAGCATGACACAGACGCCTACAAACAATCATAGTTGTTGATGAGACGGTAGCTGTTTGAGTGTCAACACAGTGTGCTTGCGAGATCACTCAGAACAGCCTCAACTAGTCGTTTAGTTAGTTAATGGGTAGATGTCAACACCATCCCAATGAAAAACCATTGCACGTAATATTTTATCATACATTTACAGACTTATGTTACGTATAAACATCGAATCAAACAGACATGCAAATAATATAGTAATTGTTATAGATGTGGGCTCTCCATCTTTGCGCATCATCTTTGTCAAACACGTCCGTAGATGAAAGCAAGGCTGACCTGGCTCACTGTCTCATCCATTACATGATGGAGCACGGTAAGCACCTGCCCGATGGATGCGAACTCGTCGTGGGTGGGGGATTTCAAGACAACAAATGCACAAAATCAACTGTTAGAGATGTTGGTTGTGCATTTAAATAAGGAAGCAGACACGCGCCTCATATTACATGCATGTGACAGTGGCAAGCACGTTCAAGAGGACAGTGGTCGTGTACATAGACACACGCGTCTTCCTCGTGTTGCTTCTCTTTATAGCCTACTGTGACATGAATGAGGCAGTGACAAGCACGTTCAAGAGGACAGCGGTCGTGTACATATACACACGTTTCTTCCTCGTGCTGCTTCTCTTTATGGCCTCATATTACATGCATGAGACAGTGACAAGCACGTTCAAGAGAGCAGTGGTCGTGTACATAGACACACGCGTCTTTCTCATGTTGCTTCTCTTTGTGGCCGGATCCAGTAAAACCAACTATTGGGTTGTACTTGGTAATGTTGTAAGAGATGGCACTACTTTGAATCTGCAGGTGGTGTAGTGTTCTATATATATATATATATATCAGTTTGGAGGTGAACGCGTATTGTGAACGCATTATGCTAAACCATTAATGTAAGTAAAAAACAATCTGGAGCTTCAGCGCCATTCCGTTCCGCTATCGGTTCACGACAGCGGAAGATGGGGGGGGGGGGTAGTTCTTGAAAATTATTATTCTGCATCGCGCCGCGGTAATTTAACCTTCTCCGCTGCCTCGGCTCTCAGCTGATGACATCGAAGACGAGCGGTGGCGGTGGGAATATTTCTCGCGGGCCGCGGCGACGTTCAAAATTGTTGAAGCTCATTAGAAACCTCCAGTTGCACCCCATTGACAATCGCCACGAAAAAAAACACCTTATGGATTCCAGAATACTTCGATTTGCCCATTGAGGCTCGCCAAAAAGCCCATATGCACGCTCATATTTATTCGGGGGGGGGGGCAGAACCATATGTCTGCCCTCAGCGAAATTCCAGACCCCTTTGCACCCTGTTCCCACGCATATGACTCACCATAGAAACGAGCGCATTGGCTCGCAGCAGCATCTTAATTGTATATTAGAGTGTGCACGTGTCTTTTACGACCAGCACGTGACTCCATACTTGTCAATGTGACGATGATAAAGAAAACGATAGGGCAGAACTATTGTCCAGTGGCAGACCAACGGATGTGGAATATTTTATGAAATATGTCCGATCAACAGTAACATTGAAGGCATTCCGGCAAACATCTAACTCACCTATTTTGCTTCTAATATGGGATCGGGCAAATTTTTGTTATAAAATGCCATTTTTGACCTAATACAAGTTTTTAATTAATATCTTGAATCTCATAATATTATACCTGTCCAAGGACAACAACATATATATTTAGTACGCAAAAATAAGATGGATATGAATGGTAGTTTTCGAGATATCATGTTTTCAAAATGAGGTTTTAGCAGTTTAGCACCTGGCAGGAGACCAACAAACATTAACAAAATACAACTTAGGCAAATAAATAGATGAACACTTGGAAGATACATTTTATATGTAGGCATTAAAACAAGTTTCATTGAGCTGTATTGTGTTGTTTGGTTTTTATCTGACTTTTTGTGAATGGGTTTCCTTTCCCTGATCACCTTGAGTCAGGGAAAACTGTCAAAACTATACAACTGTTCTGGACATGAAACCAGAACATCCATTACAACATAATAAAGTAATTACATGAAGAAATAATGGGATATTTCTAATGTACTTTAGTTAAAAAGTTAAGTTCTGTAAGAAATATAGCTTACTTTGTATAAGTATAACTGCTTTTTATAAAATAATATTAAATTAAAACTATCTGTAGTCGCATATTTAACACAACCACTGTTTCTTTGCAATTTTGTAAATTTGGATATTCGTTTTAAAATATATTAATGTACATTTCAAAATGATTTGGTCGTATAACAAAAGGAACAACCAGCCTACGTTCTTATGAAAGTTATAACTAAATGTCGTCGATCTTGGCCCGCCGTCCATTCTACCATCGACATTACTTTATTATATGATATTATATTTGCTTTAATTTGACATATGTACACTATTTCCAAAGTAGAGTAAAAAATAGATATTATTTAATAAATACGATTTTCCATGCGTATCCGTAGATCGTATGCACAATTTGAAAGTCGGCCTAAATAGCAACGACATGCCAACATAATTATTATCGCCGGTCGGACATGGTCGTAGTAGCATCTTTTGCCGACATTCCTGTTATTGACTAAATATTTCGTAGTTCCCTAATCGTTTTTAACGTAACACATACATGTTACAGTATACATAAAACATATTCGATCATGTTAAGTGGGATAACAAACAGTGAAAATAGCACAAAGAATGTTGAGCAAAATATCAGTTAACGACGGGTATAGCATGCCCCTCACACCAAAGATCGACTTGTACTATAGCGCACATTGCTAAGGTTGTGTGGATCAGTCTATTTTATCGCGATGGGAGATCCACTTTTAACAGTAAACAAATACTCAAATTATTCGCTACGCGTTATCAATACAATATTATTTGTTGTGTAGATCATATTTATTTGCAATTAGGAACCACAATATACCGAAATATCTTGCATATGCATCGACAACAATATTAGAAACGTAACTAACGGCACGAGTAGCGAGCGAGCTACCGGAGCCGCGCTAAGCGTCGGTACTAGGGTAAAATTCGCAAATCTTTCACCTTTCAAGTATCGGCGCGGCAACAAATTTAATGTAGCTAGCCGCTCACCGCCCGATTGTCTACGCTGCGACGCATCTCGACGGTCGTAGGCAAATCGCGTATGATCGTAAAGGTAGGTAAAGCTAAGTTCTTATACAGCGCAGTATCCAGTCCTCAGGACTGCTCAAAGCACTTTACACTTTAGTCCCTGGCAGACCTCTTCAATCGAACACCATCTCGACTTCTCTGGGACGAATATCCACCACTGTCTATCGCATACAGCTGGGTGAACTGAAGCAATGTAGAATAAACGAACTTGCCCAAGGTTCGACACCGCCGCACTGGATTCGAACCCACGTTCTCTCAGTTGAGAGCCCTGAGCTTTTAAAGCTGCGCTACTGCGCTCTACATAAGCTAGTGACTGGCCTACGACTGACCGCCGCACACCGGTTAGCTGTGACGCAACGAAGGGCAAATTGCCGTTAGAAACTATGTATTTGTTATGGTAATTACCAACAAATCAAGTCGAAAATATAGGCGTACATTTGTCTTGGTAAATTAGGCATAGTACAAATTAAAACAAATACATCACAATTATAATTGCAATTTTTAAGTTGATAATGTCGATTATGATTACCATATGTGTCCTTTGTAAATAAATGTTGCTCGAACAACTTTATTATTTGCAATATTTTTAGAAGACGACTGTGCCAATACTGTTCATTGCAATACAATTTAGTACCGCTCATTGATTAAACGAAGTCATACCATTGAGAGTGGTGTGCATCGAGTTTTAACCAACTTTGAAGGCGTGATGCAGAGCCTGTTACAGAGTCGATTGTACACGATTACAATAGAGTGTCGTAGGAGGTCTATATAGCGTGCATGAGAGGAATGAAGACGGACAACTGTACAGTTTCCGAGAATCACATCGAAGAAGTTAATTATGCCTTCGACCGATATTGGACCAGTCGGGGTGTCCTATGTTGGACCACTGGTCCAATGTAAAACACCCGTGGTCCACTATACGTACCATCCCATGCAACACACATGATATATGAAAATGTGTCATACTGAAGTTTCTGCATGTGTATATTAGACTCCTACTTATGGCCCGGGACCTTGTTGAGTAACAGGGGAGGCCTACATTTTTAATCACGGGGTATATTATTTTCTGAAATGTTCACTTTGTTTGACAGTTTTGCTGGAATATGCGGGAAACTAAAAAACAAATAATATTTGTTTCTTCAAAACGCCTCATTATTTTATTGATAATCACCACACCTTGCTTAAAGTTTGATAGACATGGCTATTATTTTCACAGACAAGCAATAATGTGAAACTGCCTCTTATTATGTTATCAATGGTCAATAATTGCATATGTGGCACGTATACTTAACCCGTAGCAAGCATCATAAGTCGATCACGCTCATTTGGGCAAAAACATCCAGTATTCAAACCTAGCCCCTCCTGCCAGAACGACCAAAACTAAAACATGGTTTATTTAGTTTTAGATACAAAATACTATTACTATTATATTATATCAATGACATACTTGGGAATGTCGCATCTGTTTGATTGATTTAGGCTACAAATTATATTTTCCAGAGACAAAACGGAAAGTGGACCCAAGAGGAACTGGATAGAGCGGTCATGTCATTCAGAAATGGAGACGCCGGCCTCAACGCAACTAGCAAGACCTAGGGGGTTCCGAAGGCTACCCTGAAGCGGCACCTAAACAACAAAAACAAAATCGCTAATGGTCCAAGAAAGTATTTTGGTCGCCCTTGCACTCTGCCGCCAGTTAAAACTGGAGAATATGCTGATTGGTATGACCAGGAAAGATTTGATGGATATGGCATATCAGTTGGCTGAAGCGAATGGGATAAGGCATTGCTTTAACACTTAAAAACAAGCAGCTAGCAGACATTGGTACCGTGATTTTATGAGGAGACACCCTGAACTCTCCCTCCGTCAAGCCGAGGCAACTTCTATTACGAGAGCCAAAGGGTTTAATCGTGAGAGTGTGCATGAGTTCTACGATAAACTAGAAACTTTGGTTGACACGTACTGATTCGATGCTACAAACATCTTTAACGTGGATGAATCGGGTATAACAACTGTGCAGAAGCCTGGCCGGGTCTTTGAGAAAATAGGGAAAGGCAAATCGGATCTCTTACTAGTGGTGAGAGAGGCTTTACTACAACAGTGGTGTGCAGCATGACTGCAGGGGGCAACTATGTTCCACCAATGATAATTTTCAGGCGTAAACGCATTATAGAATCACTGGAAGCGTCAAAGTGAATAATGAATCAGGCTGGATGAACAAGGAACTCTTCGTCGTCTGGCTGAAGAACTTTGTATCTCATGTTGGCTGCACCAAAGACAAACATGTTCTGTTGATTTTTGATGGTCATTCGTCACACACGAAAAATACTGAAGCAATCCATTACGCCCGGGACCATGGAGTCGTCATATTATATATTCCTCCACACACAACGCACCGTCTCCAACCCCTTGATCGGGTTTTCTATAAACCTGTGATGACCTATTACAATGTGGAATGTGACACTTGGCTGAGGACCAAACAAACTACAGTCACCATCTCCTCAGTCTGTCGTATCTTCGGAAGGGCATACGTACGCTCTGTTTCCATGGTAACTGCTGCCAATGGTTTCAAGTGCACAGGCATTTGGCCTTGTGATCGGAACATATAGACTGATGCAGATTTCGCCGCGGCTGGAAGGTTCAAGTTGTCCTACTCGGAAACTGGTATAGATGTTCCATCGAATTCTGCCTGAGATGCCACTGTGCAGAATGACAATTCGTCAAATACAACAACCTCGTCCGCGAGCGAGCAACAGTCCAACAACCGAAGCCTGTCCACGTGCGACCGACAGTCCAATGATCCATGTCCGCCCACAAACAAGTAACAGCTCAATGAGCTGAGCTCATCCACAAGCACCAGGCAGAATAATGTCAGGCATGTCACAACCAACCCATGCCCATCAGTGAGAGATCAACAGTCTAACAAACCTAGCCTGTCCGCGAATGAGCAACAACAGTATAATGACCCAAGCCCGTCTACAAGCGAGCAACAATCCAACAACCAAAAGCTGTCCACGAGAGAGCAACAGTCCAATGATCCATGCCCATCCACAAGCAGCAGACAGAGTGGTTTCAGGTGTGTCGCAACCAATGCAGATGGACGTTGTTTCTTCCGAGTCGTTGTTATTTGTCAAGATCTCGATATGCAGCATGCAGAAAGAGACAACGATGGCAATTTAAAGGACCTGCGAATGAGAATGCGAGAAATTACTTCCGCTGATGCGC
This sequence comes from Escarpia spicata, assembly GCA_963995525.1. NCBI lineage: Eukaryota > Metazoa > Annelida > Polychaeta > Sabellida > Siboglinidae > Escarpia > Escarpia spicata. The sequence continues at coordinate 18,853 of OZ023211.1, forward strand.
TACAATCCAACACGATTGTACATATGCTAGACAACGTTGGCCTTTATGAAAACATTGATGAGAGGAAGGTGAACGCAGATCTACCTCAGAGACTGTGCTATGCATCTATCGAGGACAGAATCGCATCAATGGCGAATCCCAGTGAAATTATTGGGGATATAGAGATCGTTGCAACGGCACGCTGTCTACAACGACCAGTGCATGTCTGCGTTGGAGAGAGTGTACTTGAATTTGGGACGGAATTTCAGGAGTCTGGTGCAATTATGCTCAAATACATAAATCTGAGTGAAGATGCTGGTCATTGTGAAGCATTAGTCCCAATCACGGGGCAGCTTACTGATCAACCAGAGCTGGTTAGAAAGGTCACCACTCCTGCAATCATGTCTCCCATCCCAAAACCAGCGATTTCTAGGGTCAAGAGAAGAACCACCAAGTCGGAAATCATAAACTCCAGTCCCTATAAAAAACTTTAACAACAAAAGTCAAAAGGCACAAAAGTAGGCATAACTCAACAGTTGGCAAAACAAATAGAAAGACAACAGATCCAATTAAGAAAAAAAAGAAAAAAACGGCAGCTTTCTCCTGCCAGCCAAAACGAAAAAAGTGGTCAATGTGACAACGAATCTTGGTAATGTGTACTGTGTAACGAACAACGAAAAGAAACCATGGTGAAATGTGTACACTGTGGGATATGGATACATATGAATTGTGCTGGTGGCCTGCCCTATAACTATCGATGTGACATGTGTCAGTAAAAGATCGTATTCCTAATTTGGTGATCAGGGACCATCAATTACCGACTGGTATCTTTTTGTCATTATTAGACACTCTACTGGCCATTATTCCGTTGGTTTGTTCGTTTATCCGTGACAGACTCTATCATGGCAATCACTTCGTTGGCGTATTCTTCTATTCGTGACAACATATAATAGTTTGTTCTCAGTTCATAATTAAATTGTGTCAAATCTATTTGGCGTTTAGTCGTCACATGTCATTTGTATGCTCATTGGAACGCCGTAGTTTTCGTGATTTATGCATTAAGCGACTATCTTCTTATAAGTCTGAAGTGGGTGCTGAACCTTGGTTTCTTTCAAAGCATCAAGACAGTTGACGTATATCGAACCAGAAGCACCTATATTGGACCACCTGGTCCAATATCAGGACCACTGTAGTCCAATATATGTCATCCGTTACCAATTACGAAAAACACTTTTTTACATTTTGTGGAAAAAAATAACAAATGCATTGACCCTATTTCCTGCTTGCACACAGAGCTTGTAGTAACTCGTGGCCTGATCGTTGATAATCCTCGATATCACGTACAGGAATGGAGAAAGATTGCTCGGAAGTTAGGTGTTCAATATCGGTGCACTTTCCCAACGCAATTAACGAGTGAAAACAATCGATATGGCTATAACAGAGGGTTGTCTTTCTCAAGACAAACGCACAGACGGTGCTTGTTTAATAAATCCTTCATATGCTTGAGCGTGTTGACAAGACGGCATGCTGATATGGACATTGCGCGTCTTCAGGTTCAACAGCAGTCACGTGGGCACGGAAGCTCGCAGGCCAGGTTAAGAAAATGGTGGGGAGGCGATCAAGTGGCGCCACGATGCGTAATTTTGGTGACCCTCTTCGAGTGACAAATGTTCGGGTTTTGATCGATGCAAGTGTATATTTTATAAGGAAGCGTATACGCATGTAGGACGCATGTGACGAAGTTTGGCGGCTCTATGTCGTCGTTTTTATGGTTAGGTGAGAAAGTAAAAGATCGTCCTCATCCCCCTCTCCTGTTATTTTATGGGTCACTTTCACTTCTGGTCTCATCACAGGGAAATGGGAAAACAGCCTTTTATTGGTTAGTCTACTGACTTTTTCTACAACCGAAACTCTTATGCGAGTGCGAAACACCAAAAGGTGTGGTTTGCTTCCACTTAATTAAATGGTGCTATTGGGAATCTTCATTGTGAACATAGAACATAAATAAATACAGTAGATCCACACAAATTATAAATAACGGGCGCTGCGTGTGATTTCAACCAGGGTAGGGGGCAATTGAAATAGGTGCGGTAACACAGCCCTGAAGACTGTATAAATACTATTCATGGTTTACAATCAGCATGTTGCATTGTGGAGTAGCACAGGGGTAAGACCTCCAGACTCTCGACTGAGAAAATGCGGGTTCGAATCCAGTGCGGCGGTGTTTAACCTTGGGCAAGTTCGTTTACTCTACATTGCTTCAGTTCATTCAACTGTATGAATGAGTACCTGGCTATGGACAGTAGTGGATATTTGTGTACGAATAGTCTTCGTGCATTAATTGCAGCGTGGCTGAATGCTTCCCAGAGAAGTCAAAATGGTGTTTGATTGAACAGGTCTGCCAGGGAGTAAAGTGTAAAGCGCTTTGAGCAGTCCTGAGGACTGGATACTGCGCTATATTAGAACTTACCTTTTGCATTGTGGTCACATATTTTGCAGACTATGACTTATTTGTTGAAATAAAACATTTCATTGTCACAGACACATAATAATATTGACGCAATAATAAACAGTTCAAGTCCATTATAACGTGACTTATCGAGTAGTTTTTATTCAAACATAATTTCTGTAGTGCATACAACATACAGGAGCTAGCTGTTAACATGACGACATCGATCTACCACTAGTGGCCGTGAAAGACAACGCTGCGGCCCACACGCTGTTTGATGTAGATTTGCCTAACTCGCTGCAGTGACAAAGACACGCATAACAATGTGGTGTGATGTCACAACAAACATTCTGACCAATGAGTGGTATTTACCAAAACACCATGCTGGGCTTAAAGTAAAACAAATATACATGAACGATTCTGAAGTATGTACACTTCAAGTTACCTCATTATGGTACAACTAACTGCATATACTTTAAAAAATAGTCTAAGTTAATTAAACTACCATAACATTGATCACTTGTTAAATGGAATGGTGACATTGACCTTCAATGAATTCTGGACCACAGTACACCGCTGAGCAAATACCAAATGTGACTCGTACACATGTTGTACCATCACGTACACACAGTAGAGCAATCAAGTGAGACAATGGGTGTATGGTCAACGTAATTATACAAATAAATAACGATGTTTACAGATATGAAATTATACCATATACATCATACACATAGAGAACATATAATGCTAAATAATACAAACAATTATTACCATATATACCCGGTACTAAAACATCTCATTTTCCTTGTAACATCGCAAATATTGATTGTGACATATTCTGCTAATAGAGAAATTAATAGCTTGTTAACATCGCTTCTCAATTACAGTATTTTTTAATATACATTAAAAAAACTGTTCTAAACATTCCAAAGCAATGACGTTTTATGTTAAAACCGGTTATACAAATGTTGGAGTATGCGTATTTTAGTAGCTGCATATTTACCATAAATTAGCAACATCTGCCATAGATAGTAACCTCACATGGTAAACGTGAATGACACATGAAGACATAACACAGCAAAGCAATAACGCACGAGACACAATAAATAGGCAGTTCAAAAAAAAATCTCTTTCGTTCTACGCAATGATTTTTTCAACACAGACTAACTTAAACCTAAGAACATAATCATCCCCATAATGCATCCTTCAATGTTAAAACAGCAAGTGAAACACAGCTGTCATCAAATCGATGACATTTAGCATAAATTGGATCAAATTTCAAAAAAGAAAACAACATGGATAATGTTCAGCCTAACACGATCCAACAGTGAATGAGATAAGTGACCAGAAATACACCACCAAAACACAAGTTAAAACAAACCACTACACAGGTGCCTGTGAAAAAAATAGCTCTGCACAGACTGGCTTTCTGCACTCGATGCAGGAACCAGCTGGCAGGTTTTGTTGAAGTGCCTACAATATAATGTCAAATAAAGTCATATCAGAATGAAACTTTTATATACAGAACACGTTTTTATCTAGCGCTAATGATAACTTAAACATCTAAACAAAATAACTACAAAAGCATAACTGACCTTTCTTTCCCATGAGCATTCATTAAGAGACAGCTAATTTACTGCCATGATAATTATGTAGAATTAAATATATGTCGATGACGACTGTGTTTGGCTTTGTACATTCAGACACGTCAATCATACTACACTGTATATACATCAAACGCAACAGTATCAAATAATAACAGTATTGTCTAAGTATACAATCAAATTGCTAGGCTAAGAATAAGGAATACAATATACTAACAGTAAGAAATAAACTAAAATACACTCGGCAAAATTACCTTCCATAAGATATATATATATATATATATATATTTATGACAAAAAAGCATAAGCAGAAAGGTCAATTGCAAGTGTGATTAGACGTAAATAAGTGACGTAATGGAGGTAAGTCTCGAGCAGGCGCCGCAGTGTCACGGTCAGTTGTGTTGACCAGACTAACAACAGAAGATAACACTTTACTGATTTATGTAGTTAACCCGGTTGTAGTTCTGCCATCATTGACTGCTATATGTATAAACGTGTGCACGCACGCATCACTCGTGCACACATGCGAATATGAAGACAATCCAAGTTGACTCCTTCATATAAAAATATTGATAACAAAAACATGTTTCTATAATTTAGATTAAATATATCATAGATTAATATGACTCTACCACGTAAACTAATATTAATATTTGACAAGAACAGTCCATGTTGTTTGAGATATATAAAACACACTTTCTGGTCTGTTTTGACAGTTGTTGTTGACAAAGAGTGGACGATTTAGATACAATGTTTCTTTGTTTGAGCTGTGCTGACTTGGACTGATGCTACAATGTGATACATTTAAGGCCTGACCTTGGGTCAATCCCTTGTATACAACATGAGGGGTAAACATCATCGTTACCCAGTTTATAACGCCACAACTTAACTAACGACTGTATAAATAAACACAGATACACAATACGGGGACATTTGTCACATCCAGCAACACAATTTAACGGCGTTTTCGGGAATCGAACCCTTTCTAGGGCCTTCAGACCCATAAAGTCACTGCCCTGGTATGACATCGGTGTATCGCAGGTTATAACCCGGAGCAACAAGGGTCGGGTTCTCTTTGACACAGCAGGGTAAACCGGGACAAGGAGGGTGAATGACCAGGACTGAGTTAATTGATCTACTTACCAGCCATACTCTGTCACCAAACTCGTCCTCCAGATGACGGCAGGTGTCACGTGACAGAGAACAGCTGTAGAGACTGGAACATAATTAATGACTGTTGTTGATTACACTCATTACAAGGCAAAATTACAACAACACTAACTTTACGACCACAACTTCCGGTGTAATTATTTACCACCAATTACACGTGGATTCGTAAAGAAATGTGGGCTTTGTAATTGTAACTTGACCAAGAAACAGATCCACTTTTGTTGATCTTCTAAAAGACGACAAATTAGCTGTGCACCTGTCAAAGTTTGTCACGTAGGTGTGTTTAGTTTAGTGACACATGAACTGACACATGTGTCGTGTCAATGTCAACACACATATATAAAAGGGCTTACTTACATGAGGGTTAACCCCCTCCGTGCCCTCAGCATCTCTGTCACATGACCACCTACAGACGATGTCAACTTTCCGTAACTTGTCTCAACATCTGTAAATTGTAAACAAACCTTTGAGTTATAATTTGTCTTCAAAACTTTGTTTATTTCGGTGGCTGTAAAAGTTAATTACAAGTTTGAGATCGACGCAAACATCAAAACTAAAACGAGTCATATAAAATGTCACTAAAGACAATAAACTGATTTGACGCGTCGAGTCCAATAGCAACCACCCCAATCTTCCTATGTCAAGATCCGAGATATATGGGAAACATGCTGAACCCCTGAGGAATCTCCCGGATTTCAACAAAAAAGTTGGCAGGTATAAATTATATATTTTCTTTGTCATGTTGTAAGAACTTCTAGGGTCAGGTATGTTTAAGGTGTCAGACGAGTATCCAAAAATAAAAATAAATTATTCTGGTACGATTTAACCATGGGAGTAGAATATCATCTTTAGACACATCTGCCTGATTCACAGTGTAAACATTGTTGTCTGTTTATTGCTCTCACACAGACTGGATTATTTACACTTGTCTTTGACGTGAATAATACAGACGGCGTATTGCACACAACAATGTAATCCACTTACTTGAACATGTAGTGCCATCAAACATATAACCGTACGAGCATGTCGTACATTGATCAGCAGTGGTGCAGGAATCACAGATGTCAGCACAAGCTGGAAGCAGAAGAACTTGGCATTACACCCAGAATTGTATGTGGTTCACAGAAACACTGCGACGTCTCAGCAGCATTCGGATCCACAGCGACATACAGCAAGAATGCAAGGCAACCGGATAACATTTACATGTTTCCGCTGTACAGCTAGTCTTTGTTCTCCAATGTAGAATATATTAAATGTGTGATATAGATTTGAATATGCTTTTGCAGCACAGCATTTGAATTTTTTTTGAGTGCTTTGTGCTATTCCACTAATAATGCAGTTGTTTGTATTGGACTCCCCACGATAATTTAGTGTAGGGAAGGACATCACTGCAAACTCAACAAACCATTTTGTCTAGTGGTGTTGCACCACCAGCACAACGTACAAATAACCAATGTTGAAGTTGAACGTGTATTAATATCAAACACTGTAGAATGCAATACATACCTTTACATGTCTTTGAAGTACTGTCATAAACTAAGGGTGACTTGCAAGAGTCATTGTCACACATGTTTGCCACAGAACACTTGGAGCAGTCAGCCACACATTCTACAACAAGCAAATAAACATCAGTTGAGCAGTCACAACAAGGAACAGTAGATGACATGGTCTCTCCAGACAGACATCAGCCAGAGGGAGAGCGAGGGAGAGCGAGGGAGAGAGAGGAAGAGGGAGGCAGAGGGAGGTGGAGAAACAGAGGTGGAGAGAGAGAGCGAGGGGGAGAGAGAGAGGAGGGGAGAGAGGGGAGAGAGAGAGGGATGGAGAATGATGGAGAGGAAGAGAGACAGACATACATAACATATAACATTCACATATTGCAGACATTTCATTACCATCTTTCTGGTAGATGTTTAATGATCATTCCACCTCGATCCAAGAAGTCTCACGGGACTAACCCTACCCTGTCGCCCCCTTACGCTAACATATCATAACAACATATGACACATTATTGTCAACTTTTGTGTAGTGGACTGCATGGAACAGTACACAAGCCTTAGAGAAACGATGTTCTCGCTGACTGCAGATCCGTAGTCCTTCGCTCAGTTCACATGCAGTGCATTGAGCGAATTGATGTGCACATCAGCCAGACCTGGGGCGGAAGTACTCCGTACTCGTGTACTCGAGTACATTTTTGAAGTACTCGTACTCGTACTCATAAAACTTATGGGTCATGTACTCATACTCGTACTCATTGTACTCAGATTTTACGAGTACATTACGAGTACATCTGAGTACTTTCTCAATATATACTGGGAACAATTAATTTATTTGCAGTTATAAAATCAAACTTTCCTGAAATATTTAAATGCTCAACTATTTTTTTAAATACTTTGTTATTTCACATAGAATGCCACCTTGCCATCCCTACACATAGTACATCCTCATTCTCTGATAGCCATGAGTCCATGACTATGATACCCTAACATGGCAACAGGCAGCATCTTTCCCCAGTCAGAAACACCCTGTTAAGCAAACAATAATTGTAGGCTATCAGTTCAGGCCATAAAACTGTTTAATCAAGCCACCAGGATGTCCATAAAGAGCCAACTACTAGTAGCAGTTAACCCACCTGTTAGACAGGGAATGCATTTAATGTAGTCTGGAGATCATGCCACTTGGCACTGGCAGACAGTGCTAACTGCTAAGAACAAGAACTGCCAGTCTTCCTCTGTAGAAGTAAGGTGGCTCAAGTCAGACTTCACCCTACACTAATATAATCTGGTGCCAACTTAGTGTGACACCAGTGAAGCCATGTGGCATGATAGTCTAGGTCAGAGAGAACACACACTGAGGGAGCAGAGATAAGAGAAATGCTAAACAAAGACATGTAGCCAGTGGGATGCCAGGTAACAAATCCTCCTGTTGGTTGCTTTGTTTTACATGCTTAACCTGGAGACAACCAGCAAAAGTTCAATGATTGGCTGGGGGTATCCACTGGTCAGTCTCTTTTACCCACTCATTTGTGATCATTAAAGACAGATATCAACTTGATTGGCTAAGTTTTTTTCTCAAATGTCAATCGTACTTTATGATTGGTTTACGTGTGCCTAGTTGGTCGGTGACTCAATATTGCCCCTAGATAAATCATGCCAGTGATACCACATGCCTACATTGCAGAGAGATCTACTACATTGTCGATTAAGTTAATTGGAGTATTGTTTGTTCAACTTTGTTGCAAGAGCTGAAGTATAAAACTAGTACTAGTAGCATGTCGACTGTACTTAGCCATTTTTTGATACCACCTAACTCCACAGGGAATGTGTTAGGGAAATGCAAATACTGTAAGATCGAGATAAAAGGCCACATGAAAATAATTTTGCAATACGTTATTATTTAATATTTATATTTACAAAAATGTACTTGTAATCGTACTCATGAGAATGTACTCGTACTCGTACTCAGCTTTTAGTAATGTACTCGTACTCGTCCATCGTCAAAGTACTCGTACTCGTACTTGTACTCGTACTCATGAAAATGTACTCGCCCCCAGGTCTGACATCAGCAAGACATGTGGTTCTGCAACTGTCAACAATGCAAGGCATCAACGCTTCTCCAATGGCAGTCGTCAATGACCCAGGCCGCCCTCTATGATCAAGAAGTACTTGTTTCAAACCTCTTTCATCTGGAAGCAGTCAACCGCTAGCAACCAGGCAAACAACGCTGTGTTTGGTCAATAGGGATGGTAACAGGATGAGCACAGCAACCAATGGCTTCCTTTCTGGTCCACTCTCGCTGTCGCAAGTATGGCTTGTGCCCTCCTCCTACATGGTGGATGCAAGAAACGTGCAAGGGCAATTGAAAGAACTGCAGGGCAGGCCTTCATTGCACGGCATTGTGCAATAGCGAGGGTGGCTGCCTAAACAATGATGGCAAAGATGCTAACTATTGAACCTCTACTAATGGATAGATGGATGGTCGGATGATGGATGATACTGTTTAGGTAGATTCATTGTATGTTTCGTTTCGACCCATTGATGGAATGATTCTGAACTATAAAAAAATTATATGTTCACAATAACGGTTGAAAAAATATCAGTGAATTTGTGGATCTAATTGACATATCATTGGATCATTCCCATGTCAAATCAATCACTTTTAGGCCATTTTTGCATCACCCGACTCCAATTTTGATTAAATTTAGCACAGTTGTTGGCGCACATGAGAATATCAAAATAATTTTTTTTTTAATCTAGGTCAAGTATTATTTATGATATAAGTCACTGAACTTTGACCTGAATCGCATACTGAATGTCACAATAATGCCCATAACTCTGCTGTTAACAAAAGCTAGAAAAGCAAGCAATACATAATTGGAAAGCCAATAAACAAGCGCACATAGGTATAACATAAATAAAAATATAATAATTTGACTTTTGACCTCAGATACCCAAAAACGTGTCCTCCGATTTTTTTTTAAATTTGTTATACAGTATCCTATACTATTGCAGAAGTATCCATGAAAATATTAGAGTGGGCAAATAATAATGTTCAGAGATACATTAAATTGAGTACACCCGGTTATGACAAATTGTACCAGGATGGCACAGGATAACTCACTTCAAAGATACAGTACTACCTCTGCTGTGTAAATCCAAATATATATGCTTACTAATTATACAATTGTTATTCAATACACCAGGGATTATTGTTATGCAATAAGCCACCAGAGGGACTAGATCATGCACATGTACATGTCTCCTATGTCTGTAATTTTATGCGATTGGTGGCATATAGAGCAACATTCAAACATTACAAATGAACAAATTTGATAGCATATTACATATGGTAACCATTACAAATTGAATTGTATTGACAATTGCTCAGCTTCATGTGTGATGATTGCAGTTTCATTTGACTGAGAGATAATATATGAGACTCATGCATATTCATTGCACATGTGCGTGATACTACAGAAACTGCTATGAAATAACTATTTAGTCAGCCTGTAACCATCAAGTCTACTAGTGACGGTGTACTGATCCACTAAAATAGCAACCGGACAAAACTTGCGAAATGTTTCTGCAGAACTGGTTTCAAGAAACTAACATTGGGTTTGACCACACAACATTAGCTGTGCAGACAATGTTGTGAAAAGCTGGAATCACATATACTGATCAAGAAAGAACAGTTTTTGAAGAGCATGAACTGTCAATACTCAATGAATCATTGGATATTTTTGGTGAATCCCCACTCTCAAAATGAAAGTTAGGCCAGGAATCCTATTCTGCAAGAAAGGTGCAAAAAATTTACAGCAGTGGTGAAGAAGGTAAAATTAGTTGCATCTGAGAAATGTTTTGAACATGAGAAAACAGCTACTTCCGGTGAGAAAGACTGGTGAAATGATGGCACAGTTAAAGGACAATTTCCGGAAAACAGACAAGAGAAGCGAAAAGATCAAATTATTGACCGTGATCCCAAAAAGTTGGAGCATCCGGAAAACAGCAACACTCTTCAACACATCATACCTCATTTAGTCATTGCAAACAGAGAAAACATTTAGTGAAAGAGAAAGGCATCATGAGTGATCCAGATCCCAAACCAGGAAAAAGCCTGTCCTCTGAAACCATCCAGTTTGTGGAAGCATTCTATTCTATTCTATGAGAGAAAAGACTTTGTCTCTATCTGTGTTCATGGTGAACGAGTCCATAAGCAAAAGCAACTAGTTCTTTGTAACTTTGCATTTGCACAATTCATCAGAATGGACAAAATTAATGATGGTTGGTGCAAAACTCAGCAAACTTACCAAAAATTATCACATCCCACTTGTTCACTACAACCATTGTCTTTCACAACTACGATGTAATCCACCAAGTCACGAATGCTTTCTACAAAAATGTGTGATGACTCAGGTAATTTGAATGAATGACTACGAATTACATTTGACAGCCAGGTAATCAAGGAAATAAATTTTTTTAAATGGATAACTACTGATCGATCAACACTACCAACCATGAAACTCAGTGCAGATGAATAGATCCATGAATTCTGCACCCAACTTGAAATCTTGCTGTGGCACGATTTCATAAGCAGACAGCAGGCACAATCGTTCCCTTGGAATAATGCACAGGCAACATTGCACCCATTTGTTTGCTACTATTGTGAAGCTGGTAATGACTGTGTCACATATTAGTTATGTTGTCATTTCTGACTGTAACATACATGATACCATTACTGTGCACCTGTTCCAGAAAAACCTCATCAGCAGCTCTTTGAATTTGCACCAGCTCATTTTCCTGCTATAAAATTCTACTTTTCGACCACAGAAGAGTACTACGAAGAAACAACTCTTCTTGCAAGCCGTATGCAGAGCGAAAACAATAGCAGGAACACGGAAGCCACACTTCGTCAAGCAATTATCACTTAATGATTTAGAAGTAGCAATATATTTTACATGTTCCATAAGAAGAATAGAGATTGTGACAGCCCAGTGTGATGGTCTCAGTCTCGTGGATATCAAAGAGTATCTGATGGCCATCTATGATGGAAACTGGTGGGTGGCATATGTAATGGATGTTATTCCAGCTGATAAAGAGGCTGAACTGAACTTCCTTCACCCATATGGACCATCTCCATCATATTGCTACCCACGACACAGTGACACTCTTCATGTTCATGTGGGTGATATACCAACGCATATTCACCTGACAACCGACACTGGTTGGACCTACAAACTATCCAGAGGACACAAACAAAGTATATGAGGCCCTGCAAAGAATTTGAATACATGTTAAGAGAGAGACTACAGCCTTTAGGAGCTTGTTAAGTGATCTAAAAAAGGGAACTAATAAAATTCAATTTTGCATCCACTGATCTATAGATCAAAGGTAAGTCACCCAGGTGTACTCAATTTAATATATCTCTGAACATCAGTATTATTTGCCCAGTGTAATAGTTTCAGGAACTCTTCTGCAATAGTATAGGATACTGTAAAACATTAAAAAAATGGGAGGATACAATTTTTGGGTATCTGAGATTAAAGGTGAAATTATAAAAAATATGTTATTTTTATTTACATATTTTTATTTTACAATACCTATGTGTGCCTGTTTATTGGCTTTCGAATTATGTATTACATGTACTTCCTTTTCTAGCTTTATTAACAGCAGATTTATGGGAATCAATGTAACTGTCAGTATGTGAATTGGTTCAAAGTTCAGTGACCAATATCTTCAATAATATACTTTACCTAGATTTATAAAAAAAATTATTTTGATATTCTTGTGTTAAATTTCATAAAAATTGGAGTCGGGCATTGTTTTGAGTGATTGATTTGACATGGAATGACCCCACTGGTATTTCTAGAATAATAGTACAGTGTATCATTACTATGGACTGGGCTGCATTCCCAGTTGTACATAATCAGAAGTTTCTATAATAAATGATGACATTGATCTTGACCTTCATTATATGACCACCATTTTGCAGCTCTTTGAATGTGCATCAGCCCATATTCCTGTATTAAATTCTACTTTTTGACCACAGAAGAGTACTACGAAGAAACAACTCTTCTTGTAAGCCCTATGCAGAGTGAAAACAATAGAAGGAACACAGAAGCTACACTTCTTTAAGCAATTGTCACTTAATCTCTTGAAAGTAGCAATATATTTCACATGTTCCATAAGAAGAAATGAGATTGTGACAGCCCAGAGTGATGGTCTCAGTCTTGTGGATATCAAAGAGTATCTGACGGCCATTTATAATGGAAACTGGTGGGTGGCATATGTAATGGATATTATCCAAGCTGATGAAGAGGCTGACCTGAACTTCCTTCACCCACATCAACCATCACCACGACACAGTATCCAGAGGACACAGAAAAAGTATATGAGGCCCTGCAAAGAATTTGAATATGTTAAGAGAGAGACTACAGCCTGTGAGTATATACTCATTTCATTATAGCTGCACCGGCTATCATGTCAGTTGATTTCTTTATTTCTTTCTTCATAGAACATTAGTAGGTGTCAGTATGAACATGTGTACTATTATAAAAACCAAGGCACCATCACCATATGTCACCAATCAGTCCTTTAAAAGCTAGTATTTTTAGTGTGTCTGTGGAAAGTCCCTTCAGATTCTTGGAAACTGACTATGTTTCCATAGTGCAGATCAAGTGTGCGTCATCCCAGTTCAAACATAAATCCATGAATGCAGATCATAATAGTCTGGTTATTCTCATGCCACTATGCTGTTGTATTATAACTACCTAAATATGTCATCCTGTCAAATCACAAAAAACTGGCCTTAGTTTTGTTTATTCTCCAGATAATCTCATGTGCCATTTGCAATGACATGTGACTGACCCCAGCAGGTGTCAATCAACCTTGTCTACTGCAACAACTTCAACACATGGCCCTTCGTAACACAATATCATGAGACAACTTGGTGGGAAAACCTTGGGGGGAAATCTCAGTAAAAAAAGTGTCTGTCAAATTGTGTTGAAATAAGCCACATGCCAGTAAAAAGTCACATTTCTAAGAAAAAACAAGCATCTGGTGACAGTTGTATTATTGGTAACAACCAGGAAGTATTACTTAATGTAACTTTTTTATAAAAACTACAATACTTACAAAGCCATAACTTGGCATAAGACTCAGCTTGTGTTTACCCAAAATTGCACTGGATGGTTTTATGTTTGGTGAAGGGGTCGTGCCAAAAATGCAGTACGGATTTTTGCTGTCTTTCAACATTGTAGCAAAATGTTTATGAAGCCGTATCAAACTGAATATGCATTTGTTTACAAAAAACCCATTGGAATGTCAATAACATGTTTGTACTTACAACCATACAAATTTTTTCTTTTGCAGAGTTTCTCAAAATGAAATAAAATGCCATTTTAATGTGATTTTTTACATATTTTTTAATTATCTTTAAACACATTTAAATATATCTAAACAACATAAAAAATCTATTATTTTTGGTCTGGAGTATTGTATATAAACTCTAAGAAAAAATGGTTAGCTTATCTTCAAAACTTGTATTAGAAATGATTAATTTAAAAGAAGCATATAATAGCCGGTGCAGCCACCTTAAGTGATCTGAAAAAGGTGAACTAATGAAATTCAATGTTGCATCCACTGTTGTATAAACCAAAGGTAAGTCACCCAGCTGTATTCAATTTAATGTATCTCTGAACATTATTATTTGCCCACTCTAATATTTTCAGGAACTCTTCTGCAATAGTATAGGATACTGTACAAAAATCACAAAAATCGGAGGATACATTTTTCGGGTATCTGAGGTCAAAGGTCAAATGATGAAAACTATGTTATGTTTATTTACATGACATTTTAAATTTTATTTTATACCTTTGTGTTCCTGTTTATTGTCTTTCCAATGATGTATTACTTGCTTTTTACCTTTATTAACAGCAGAGTTATTGGCATCAATGTAATGGTAGGTATGTGAATCAGGTCAAAGTTCAGTGACCAAGATCTTCAATATAACTTGAGCTACATTTCATATTTTGTTTTACTTTGATATTCTCGTGTGAGCCAACAACTGTGCTAAATTTAATCAAAATTGGAGTATGGCAATGTTTTGAATGATTGATTTGACATGGAATGACCCAGTGGAAAGAAGCAAACATTATACCATTATTTAAAAAAGGTTTGAGAAACAAATCAGACAACTACAGACCAGTGAGTTTAACATAGGTGATTTGCAAAGTATTAGAAAGACTAATTAAAGATCACATGGTGGATTTTCTTGTTAAACATAACTTCATCAACCCATTTCAACATGGGTTTCTAAAGGTGAGGTCATGCTTAACAAATATGTTATGTTTTTGAAAGATCTCACTAAGTGGGTAGACGAGGGATCTCCAGTAGATATCATCTACTTAGATTTTCAGAAAGCTTTCGACAAATCAAAGATCACTGCTTAAACTAAAGGCCCATGGCATAGGAAATGGTATAATTAACTGGATAGAAAAATGGCTGATTGATAGAAGACAGCGGGTACAGATAGGTTGATGGGGAGGCTTCAAACTGGAAATCAGTTTTGAGTAGTGTACCACAGGGATCAGTATAGGGACCTATATTATTCTTAAAATATATATCAACGATTTGAACTTTGAACGATCATGTAACAAGTAAGGTTTTGAAATTTGCGAATGATACAAAAGTGTTTAGAAGGATTAAACGTGATGGCGATAGACAGCATTTACAAGATGATCTTGACAGGTTGATCAAATGGTCTGAAAAGTGGCAAATCAAGTTTGGGAAATGTAAGTGCCTCCACACAGGACATGGGAACGAAGATGTACAATATACAATGGGGGGTTCTGTGCTAAGTACTACAGTAAAAGAAAAAGACTTAGGGTTAACCATTAGTGCTGCTACGAAGGTTTCAGTGCAGGCCTGGGGTAATGGTAATATGTAATAGTAACGATTACAAATAGTGAAGCAATAGTAATAGAAATATGTTGAGCAAAAATTCTATGTAATAGTAATAATAGGAAGCAATGTAATAGTAATTGACATATTACTTTTATATTACAAATGAACATTTCAAATGAATTTCCAGATTACCCCATTTACCCATACTTGGACTTCAAAGGAATCTACACTTTGGAGTAATACTGGCTTCTTTTGAGTTAGACCTGTTCCTACAGCCTAACAAAGACAATGAAGACTGCCAGTCTGCCAATGAATCCATGTACATTTTACATATCATAACTGACTGGACTGTTTATAAAATCTGGTCAGTGGCAGGGGCTGGGGTCATTCAGATGAAGACTTCTCTGAGTCTGGCTGAACCGTCTGTAAGTGTAGTACCTGCCAATACAGAGGGGAATTATAAAGGAAAATGCAAGCATTGTGCTACAGTGATATCAGGATCTTCAAAGACATCATCAAACTTCACAACCCATTTGAAGGTCAATATTATTTTATTTTATTAAACGTAATTCATGTTAAATTTGTTGACACTGTTTGCCATGTTATATTGTGTCATACTAATGATACTACTAATACTATTGAAGTGGCTTCCTTGTCCACCTGCCATCTAGAGTTAATTCTCTGGGTGGCAATCTTGTTAAATCTTATTAAACTGGTGGAGTTTTGACTGACAGCGTTTTGAATTGTGTTTTACACTGCTGTGGGTTTTCACGGATGTTCATTTTGATTGATAAGATTATGACTAACGGGATAATGAGTGATGGGATTTTGACTGATCAAAATGGTTTTGAACTTTGGATTTATGGGGTTTTAACTGCCGTGGGTTTTGACTGATGGTGTTTTGAGTGATAACATAAGTTTTGGATGCACTTTTACTTATGATGGGATTTTGGGTGATGGGGATTTTGACAGAGATTAAGGGGGTTCCCCATGCAACCAGCTAACCACAACTTACACAAATAATTCACACACACATTATCATGCACATATACAGACATACTGTGTGCAAGCACAGTACTTAGAATCATTCATTTCTTACCTGATGCAGACGTGACCGTGAGAGGTAATCCAACATTCCGACATCACAACTCCGCACGGGAATACCCCGTTCTGTTGCCAGGGACAACAGTTCAACTACTAAGGGTTTATCCAACTCCCTTAGACTGTCCTTCATAAACAGCTGATGACATTCGCACCTCCCTTGTTGAAGAGCCAGCAGAATCGGGTAGAGTCCAAAAAGAACTTCACCTTCGACTTGTGGTCTTCTTGACCAATCCCTGAAATCATTTGGTCAGAATACTAATTAGTAATATGCAAGTGGGCTTTAAAGTTAAAACTAAAGAATAGCAAATGACGAGGGTCTGAATTTATAATTAAGATATATTCAAAAGGTTTGGTTTTATTATATTTCAATTGTAATTAACAACATTCCACATCCAAATGCTTCACATTAACTTTATCAGTGGGTGGCTCTCACATTAGCGGCATATTTGTAAAATAAAGAGTAACATTTGTAAACCTAATGCTGGGCATACACTGCTAAACTTTTGTTGGGTGTCGTCTATTTGATCAATAAGAAACCATGACGTCTCTGTCAAGATTGTGATTTTAAGAACTTAACATAGGTTGGTAGCATCTGTGAAAGACTGCATTTAGGGTTACAATGTAAAGCTATGGTTGGCTGACTGGTGTTATAGGGTTGCCCTGTAAGGCCATTGATGGCTATCCAGTGGTTATGCAATACTGTGAAGGAACTGGAGTGCTGACCGAAGGTCAGATTTTGTTCACTACAACTATTGTCTTTCACAACTACGATGTAATCCACCAAGTCACGAATGCTTTCTAAAAAAATGTCTTGTGACTCAGGTAATTTGAATGAATGACTACGGATTACATTTGACAGCCAGGTAATCAAGGAAATTGAATTTTTTAAATGGATAACTACTGATCGATCAACACTACCAACCATAAAACTCAGTGTAGATGATTTGATCCATGCATTCTGCACTGAGTTTTATGGTTGGTAAATACAGATTTCTTGTGTATAGTGACACTACCACCTGGAATGTATATATGCAAAATTAGAGAAAAAGTTATAGAAGAGTTTTTGAAAAAATTGGCAAAATTTGAAAATGTACCAGTTTTGTGGTCTTTTTTTGGGGGTCTAATACAGATTTCTTGTGTACAGTGACACTACCACATGAAATATATATGCAAAATTAGAGAAAAAGTTGCTGAACAGTTTTTGAAAAATATGCAAAATGTAATTTGTTTTACCAGTTTTCGTGTCCTTGGATGTCCTAGGGAGCCCTTAGAATGATTCAATCAAATACAGATTTCTCTAGTGGCAGTGCCCTAAGGTAGGTCTATGCAAAATTAGAGAACAAGTTGCTGAACAGTTTCTGAGATACAGCAGCTAACAGCGGACACAGAGTGATGGCAATAGTCCGTTGGACTTTCGGCCCAAAGGACTAATAACGTACTTATTTTTATCTTGTTATTGCCCGAGTTTTTTTAACCCAGAGATATTATGGTACATTTACTACATTGCAAATGAAGACTACTTTGACAACCGTTTTCATCCCAAACAGGTGTTCATGTGGGAAATGTAATCCACTTGGTAGATGTTCAAGGGAAAGGGTGCAGAAGTTTCACAGAGTCAAAAAATGACACATAGTTATGCCGGGAAACATGTTTGTGAATTTAAATGTATGCATAGTTCCAACAGGAGCTAAGGCATGCATGAGTTGAAGCTGAAACACAAATATGCAATTGCACATTTTTTATTTTGGTCGATTCTAGTCATACATAATGATATTGACACTTGAAAGTTGAGAAGTCAATTGACTGAAGTGAGCAACACCTTTGCTAATTCCACATCATAACATACTGAGTTGACCACAAAAAGAGGTTTGACTGTGCATGGCTTCAAATCCAGGGTATTCTACAGAAAAAGACAGCAAGAAGAACACAGGCACTAGGCCGAGACAGACTGATTACACTTCTAGACGAGCAGGGTAGAGAAATACAAGACCAAGATATGATCATAGAACAAATAGAGGAATTCTACACAGAGCTATACGACAGTGAACAGAGAACCATAATTCACACTGACCTGAAAAAGGTAGCAGAGATAAGATCATGGGAGGTGGAAGCTGTGCTAAGAGATATGAAGAATGGGAAGACATCAGGCAATGACCATGTAAAATGTTGTTGTTGTTCAGGTTTTATGAGTACATTACAAGTACATCTGAGTACTTTCTTAATGTGTACTGGGGAAAATAAATATATGTGGTTATAAAATGAAACTTTCCTGAAATATTTAAATGTTCAACTTTTTTTTAATACTTTGTTACTTTGTCTGATAGAATACCACCTTACCATCCCATACACATAGTACATCCTCATTCTCTGATAACCATGACTTATGATACCCAAATATGGCAACAGGCAGCATCTTTTCCCAGTCAGAAACACCCTGTTAAGCAAACAATAATTGTAGGTTATCAGTTCAGGCCATAAACATGTTTGTTTAATTAAGCCACCAGGATGACCATAAAGAGCCAATTAGCAGTTAACCCACCAGTTAGACAGGAAATGCCTCTGATGTAGTCTGGAGACCATGCCACTTGACAGTGGCTGACAGTGCTAACTGCTAAGAACAAGAACTGACAGTCTTCCTCTGTAGAAGTAAGGTGGTTCAAGTCAGACTACCTCCTACACTAGTATAATTCTGTGCCAACAGCCTGGCTAAAAAGCCCAAAGGGGATGCTGAGCCTGTTATGTGGACATGTGCTAACTCGCTCAACAACAAGTAGTCTACGATCAGAAAATATAAATTGCAAACTTATAATATCAGCAGATTGCTGATTGTAGAGGTGAACGAATACATCAGCAGACCTGCCTACTCCAAAAACTTCCTGTCAGTAATCCATCTTCCCATTTACAGTGATTTTCAGGAATATAGGCTTCCTGTCAGTAATTCAGAACTGTGTCAGATATTGGTCGCCGGGGGGGGAGGGGTAGCGAACGGTCGACTCACGTCGATCTCGGCCCTCGTCGATCTCGGCCCATGTTGATTTCGGCCCACGTCGAACTCGGCCCACCTGATTATAGTTGTAAAATAGGTAGTTGTGTTGGGGGATATGTATAAATATATATGTGTGTGCGTATAGAGAATAAACATATCGGCCCACCTATTTCAATGAGATTATTCGCACAGCTTCTACTAAATTAATTGGAAGTGAAACTTAACTGGAAGTTAAAATTGGATATGATTAAAAACCAGTCTAACATATGAACAAATCTAAATTTCACTGAGCTTTAAGTTTGTGTTGTTTGTCTTTGATTTGTATGTGGTGAGAACGTGTGGAGTCGAAAAAGTAATCGGCTTGGTGCTCTTGCATTGTTTCATTGAACAGATTATTTCATGTTATTTGTCTTTGATTGGTGTATATCATAGTATGGAGGCCATAGTAATCAGCTAGCTGCTCTAACATTGTTTCAGTGAGCAGATGTGGCTGTTGTTTGTCTTTGATTAGTGTGTGGTAACTACTTACATAGTCAGCTGAGGCTTTAGTAATCAGCTTTGTGCTCTTGCATTGTTTCATTGAGCAGATCCTTTCATGTTATTTGTCTTTGATTGGTGTCTCTAAAGAAATTGTGGAGGCCATATTAATCGGCCAGCTGTGTAGCATTGTTACATTGAGCAGATGTATAATGTTGTTTGTCTTTGATTTGTTTGTGGTAACAACATAAGTAGTCGGCTGAGGCATTAGTAATCGGCTTGGTGCTCTTGCGTTGTTTCAATGAATGAGCAGATCATTTCATATTTTTATTTGTGTCTGATAAAAAATGTGGAGGCCGTAGTAATCGGTATGCTATTCAAGCATTATTTCACTGAGCATGTCTTTTTTTGTATAACGGCAAAGCCGTTATAGGTACCTGCTTGTTTACTGCACAGACGCTGTAATGAAAACCTGCACTTTTGTACATCAATGTATATAAAAGTGAAATATTTGACACTCGGAGACTGGTTCCACTTTAAACAAGTTTCATGTAATACAAAAAGACTATTTCATATATGACTATAGGTGATGTTTAGTAAATACGAATTTCCAGTAAATGTAATGCAGTTTGTGTTACGTAAAGTTTAAACTATACACTGTTGTTTACTTCACCTTAATAAATAATAATAATAATAAAAATAATAATGATTGTAAAAATAAAGTAAAATACAGTGTATACTCAGGCACACAAAATACAAAAAACACGATAACTGATCATTATTGTTTAACGTATCAAAGAACCCCAATGCATTTGATCTTTGATGTCTACTGTAGTTGAATCGTGAATCGTTGCGACCGCAGTTGTGAAGTTGAAGCTGTGTGTCTCATTCACACCGGTCCATTGTACAAAGTGCATCGGAACAAAGCTCAAAACGTATTTATGGGAAATTATCACGTTTTGATACTGTTCATCTTGAATGTTTATTAGCTTAGAAAGAATTGCTTTAATAATAGAGAATGAAAAATCACGTATGACTACTAAAGGCACAAGCAAGAAACAGAAATAAACAACATCGTTCTAGTGATGCCTTCTAGTACAAATCATCACTTGTATGGTAGCTGCCTGCCGGAATATTGAGAAATTATGCAATTTGATAAAACAAATCGCGAAAATACACTCATACTATTGCTGTTAGATTTGTATCTCCTGTATCACACGTTCTATGACCAATATCTCCTGTATCACACGTTCTATGACCAATATCTCCTGTAATCCCCTGTATCATATGTTCTATGACCAATATCTCCTGTATCATATGTTTTTATGACCAATAGTGGTCATACGCGCTCCCATACCGACACAGTCGGTATCGGAACACGTACCGCAATCGCACATCAAATCAGTTTAGACTATTTTGTGCTTCCCAGAGAAGTCGATATGGTGTTTGATACATTGTTTTTTTGGTATATGGATCGATTTGGTGACCTAACTGCATTTTCTTGGAATGTGACCAGCGTTTACAGAATGAGCCAATACTGACACTGGAATTTCCAGATGTGAGCTTAAACTTTTCTAGGTGTTCATGATAGCCAATCAGGGAATTGAACGGGGTGTGAATGTTTGAGTAGATATGATTATGGCAGCTAATCATGGCATGGGGCGGGTATTATGTCTCTATAAATAGTGCGTTACTGTAGTAGAAAGGCTATTCACAACTCATTAGCAATGCCGCAGTTACACCCTTGCGTAGAGTGCCACAGAAGAGTACAAACAAATTATAAAGCCGTGCAGTGCGAATCATGCGAGAAGTGGTGCCTCATACGATGTGGAACCAGCATAGAAGGCACCATATACCAACGATGTACAGGCGATGCTATAATTGGCTATGCATTGCGACAAAAAACAATTACATATATATATATATATATATAGTAAATATACTAGTAATAAATCACTACAGAATAAAAAATCAGCCAAATCTGTCATAAAATTTGACGTAGACATGATCTAATATATCACAGGCATACCTTACAAAATGGCGGGAAAATTTGAAATTTAAAATTGATGTTAATCTGGCGATCACAGAGGGTAGACATTTTGTAAATTCTGGTACTGTTTGTAATATATAGTTTAAGTTGTGGTTATAAGCTGAAATACTTGCTAAAGAGCTCAGATTAGTTAGTTCGGAAAATGTTTTTAAGCAGCTGATTGCATTCAAATAATTTTAATAACTAATATTATATTTTTGATATCTGACATATATTTCCTGTCTACCCTGCCACTATGGTGCGTCAGATATTTTATTACTTTTTTTATGATATCTGGAATGCAGTAAAACATAATGTTTGTGGTTTAATCAGCGAGACAGTGACCATTTACATAACTATTCCTGTTGACCCTGAAATATTAAAATCTATCAGATGACCATTTATTGTGAAGCTGATATTGACCATGACCATATGCAGTAAATCTACATCCAAGTTAAAACATTTAAATCTGAGCACCTCTACATATTTCAACTATTATCTATGTTAATGGTGGAATCTTGGAATAGAAATACTTACTTTTATTTCATTTTGTATTTACTGTTGTAGTTCCAGAGCAGTTGGAAGAATATGGCCAGATATCCTGTCAGGAGCATCGTTATTAATTGTTGCAGCTTACTGACCAGTTCACTTATATGTGATGCATAGTATTCAATGCAGTGGCGCATTACAATTACATTTCAATGTACTCTATTACTATTACTGTTTCCTTCAGTTTACTATATTACTGCTTCCTTCCTATTACTACTACATTTGAAGCTATTGCTATTACTATGTCTATGACATTTATCTTCGCAACTATTTATTGTATAATATAGATGCCACATATAATATATGGTTGTAGGATAGAAATTAATGGACACAAAACAACCGGAAAGAAAGTAGCGGACAATTTTAATTTTGTGGATTATGTGTAATTGAATACTGCTCTATTGCTGCTTGGTGTTAATTGTGTTTCACACCTGTGAAAAGAGTAACTGGTGTGACAACAACTTCAAAGCACCATTGAATCCCTTTAGCCATGCAACAGTCACACTGTCCCAGTCCGAGATGGATGACATACATTGTTCAAGAAAGTAGGAATATGTGGGCCGAGATCGACATGGGCCGAGATCAACATGGGCCGAGATCGACGGACACCTTGTCAACTCCTCACAAACATGTTGTGCGACTTTGTTTCAAATACTAAGTTAATAAGATACATTTCATGTGTAGTTTCTAAACAGGTTGGTGTATATTGTATTACTTACTTGACAGGCATACAGATTTCCAATGTCAATAAACACTATTCCAGATATCCAGTGTTATTTGCGACCAATACCTCGCATGTCGAATTTACTCAACAAACGGTGGCGCCACCTCACGGTGTCTGTATTATCGCGTCAGTACTGACCTCACGCGGACAGTTTGTAAAGATCTTTTAGTCGGGCAGCCAAGGGAAAGAGTATCTAGAAATCGAATATGAACATGTTTTTTGACGGATTATTGACAAAAGGCGTTTCCAGAAAAAAAGGGCCATGAGTGATCAGTCCCCATCGTCACCAACTGAGAGCTACAACCAACAGCGTGATCGCGTGTGGTTGTGATTTTAGTAGAGTATGCAATAGTTATTTTATTTTAGGGACTGTTATTGGGTTAAGATTCATGTAGAGTGAAGTAGTTATTTTCGTCTCGCATTTTGTGTGCCTGCTGTAATGTTGAAATTAAAACGTTAAATTGTACTTTTACTTTTACTATTACTTCAAGTACCTTTGAAAGTTACTTTTACTTTTTACTCAAGTCGTTTTTTTTAATGTACTTTTACTTTTGCTTAAGTAATTTTAAGGTGAGTTATTTGTAATTTTACTCAAGAACAAAATAAAAGTAGTTCAGTGAACACTGCGGATTTAAAGCGTTACCAAACATCGCTGTTACGGTCGGTAAACAATAACTACACTCATCTTCCGTCCGTGATATTGGGGTTATATACGATCAACACCTATAAGTAAGACCCAACACGTAAAAATTCCTTATGACGAACTGGATATTACCACCTCAGAAACATCGGGAGAATCCGTCGATACCTCACCCATATGACGCAGCGAAGACACTCGTTCCTGCTTTCATAATATCAAGACTTGATTACTTTAATTCCTTACTGCGTGGCTTGCCCGTGAATCAACTTGCGAAAATGCAGCGTCTGCAGAATGCATGCGCGCGTATAATCACATATCACTCCCGTTCTAAAGAAGCTCCACTGGGGTCCAGTCCATCGTCGAATACAAAATAAGATCATGTCACATATCTACCGTGCTGTACACCATCAAGCACCACTACACTTGAGCGAACTGCTGTCCATTTACACTGAACAGACCAATACGTTCTCTACGATCTGAATCTACAATCTTCGTGACTGTGCTACGAACTCGAACAGTCACATACGGTGATACGGAGATCGGACATTCTCCAAAGCAGCGTCGACTTTGTGGAACAGTTTGCCTGCTACCATCAGAAACTCTAACAGCTGCATCAACTTTCAGTGGCAGCTAAAAAACCTTCCTTTTCTGGCAGGAATATGATTAATGCCTGAACAATACATGTCTTACGGTTTTAATCAATCTCACCTAATATATTTATTATTATTATTAGTCTATTTTATTTTATTCCATGCTCATAATATATCATCTTACTATTTAAATCCCACTTGATCCTTATAACTGTATGACTGTTAGTGTAATAAATAAATATTATTATTACATTATTTTATTCCTTATATACATTTTAGGTATAACACCCGTATATTTAAATAACTTAACTATTTAATTCGATATACGATTTTTAAGTAATCTGTTCTTAAATTACTTAACATATTATTTTATGATTAACATGTTTAGTGGAATTATTAGTGTATTGTAAAGCGCCATAGAGCACTATGTGATTATGGCGCTATATAAATTTCGTATTTTATTGTTTATTATTATTATGACAAGGACTCGACATTGCGCCAGTCGCTGGCACAAATACATAGTAAGCACACAATTCGCCAGATGGCAGCATTGCATTTTCAGTTTTCTTATTTAACAAGATATAACAAGATTGCCACTCAGAGAATTAACTCTAGGTGGCAGGTGGACAAGGAAGCCCTTTGACTTATCGAGAGTCCGACCCTTTTATCTATGTGCATCCCGCCCTTCTGAGGTATGTGTCGACTTTATTTTTAAATATATTCACGCTACTAGCACCCACACAATCAGCAGATAATCTGTTCCATTCATTTACAGTCCTTTGTGAAAATTAGAACTTTCTTATATCTAATATACACTGCTCCTTTGCTAATGTAACTTCATGTCCTCTAGTCCTTCTATCTTTCTTAACTGAGAAAAAATATTTCTATCTATATTTTCATAACCATTCGTTATGTTAAACACTTCTATCTGATCTCCTCTCAAGCTCCTGGTCTCTAGTGTTGTTAAGCCGCATTTTTTAGGCGTATTTCGTAACTAAGATCCCTCAGTTTTGGTATAATTTTAGTTGCTCTCCTCTGCACTCTTTCTATAGCATATCTATGTCCTTCCTGCGATATGGCCTCCACGCTTGAATACAATATTCTAAATGAGGCCTAACTATTGTTTTGTACAGCGGTATTATTAGCTCTTTTTCCTTATACAACTCATTCTTATGTAAGGTGTTTCCGTGTTGAGGAGAGACAAGGAGGTGACATATGTAGTGAAGGATGACGCGATAGACAGGGCGTCATGGTGATGAGAGACAAGGAGGTGACATGTAGTGAAGGATGACGCAATAGACAGGGCGTCATGGTCAGGAGAGACAAGGAAGTGACATATGTAGTGAAGGATGACGCAATAGACAGGGCGTCATGGTCAGGAGAGACAAGGAGGTGACATATGTAGTGAAGGATGACGCAGTAGACAGGGCGTCGTGGTCAGGAAAGACAAGGAGGTGACATATGTAGTGAAGGATGACGCAATAGACAGGGTGTCAAAGTCAGGAGAGACAAGGAGGTGACATATGTAGTGAAGGATGACGCAATAGACAGGGCGTCATGGTCAGGAGAGACATGGAGGTGACAGAGATTGTGGAAGAGGACGCAATAGTCAAGGCGTCACAGTCAGGAAAGACATGGAGATCACAGAGATTGCGGAGCAGGGCGCAATAGACAGGGCGTCATAGTCAGGAGAGACATGGAGGAGATATAGATTGTGGAGGATGACGCGTGACAGGGTTGGGAGGAGGGGTGTAGAGGAAGAGAGACTGGAGGAAGGGATGGATGAATTGTATCTGACCCTGACATGTCAGGTGGTGCACATGGAGGGTGTCAATGTATCGTTGTGCACTGAGGTCCCAATCAATAACCACAACAAGAGTTCAATGATGTCTGGACGTGGTCTATACATTACATTGAGGCCAATCCACAGGTCAATAGATGGCTGTGAACAAAGGACCCTGAAATACACTATCGAGAACTCTCGAGATGACTAAAAACAACACAGAAATAACACACTTGTTCAACTGAACATTTTGTTTTCGTGGGATCACACCACCAGCCATATTACATAGTACATTACCCACCCCGGATAGTTTCCATGACGATAATACCCATAGGCGCGGGAACAGCTATCGAGGGTTAGAATTATAACTTGGTTTATAACAGCACTGCACCCCTCCCCCTCCGTTTTCGGATGTCATGAGTTCACAGCCGAGACAGCGGAGAAGTTGAAGTTACAACGGCGAAAAAATGTCAACAGGTCACAGTCGAGCCAACCGAGACAGCCACAAGGTGAAGGAAGATGTGAAGATATGTAACGGAGCGGCGGCGGACATTTTTCAGTAGTGCTGAAGCTCCAGTAGTCCCCAAAATGAATTTGAAACCTGTTTAGAAACCTCCAAGCTGTCAATCCTCGGTATGCCCCTGAACACGTAGGCCTTCTTTGAAGGCTTTTGTGTTGGAGTGACTCTAAAATGTCATAAATGTTCGCTCATTGCGTGCTTCAGTCATTGTCGGCGACACCATACTGAATTACTTGTGGCTCATCAGATCCACGTGAGACGAACACTTTTTAGACGCCTGAGTTTGAAATGCCATGTTACACTATATCACCCAGCGTTCTAAACGCATGCAATAGTTGGCATAAGCTAGTAATACATGTTTCGTCTCGCATGCTTCAGGTACTGGAAAATTGATAACGAAGATATAAATTCGGACAGTCACTCGAGACTCTTAATAGCCATTCAAAATGGCTTGGCGATCCAATTTTGGGTCGAGACCCAAGGTGTAAGAATCGTTGTTCTAGCCCATGTATTACACCGGTGTTAGACTGCATCGTCACAAAGGTGCACAACCAAGTGTACGATGATTAAATGTGTAACAATACATCGAATTACTAATGCATCGCAACAGTAAATGTGACGATTAATACCTCCTCTCCTTTTTAGGAGGTATTAATAACAATGACTTAGTTAACATCTTAGACACAAATGATGTTGAAAATTATGAACCTCAACTAATACGTCGGTCATCATATTATGACTTTGATAAGTTTAGCAAACTTACACATATAAACACTACGCGTTTTAGTATCTTAAGCACCAACATTCAATCAATAAATTCTAAATTTAACGAACTGGAAGCTTTTGTAGAAGAGCTAAGTAGTAACAATTTTAAATTTAATGTCATCTGCTTACAAGAAACTTGGAAATCAGAAAACGATGACCTATCACAATTTTACTTACATGGTTATGACTGTTTAGCTCAAGGTAAGACGTGCAGTACCAAAGGAGGGCTAATAATATATGTTGACAACAAATATAGATCAGAGGTTATATTAAATGTAAACGTGTACGAACAGTGGGAAGGGATGATAGTCCAAATAAATGGTGGTAATCTATCTAAGAGCATAACAATTGGAACCATATACAGACCTCCACGAACTTCTAATGATAACTTAAATGCTTTTATAAATGAATTTACTTCTATAATATCATCAATGGAAAACAACTGTAATAACAATCTCATTATCACAGGAGATTTTAATATAAATTTGCTTAAATTAAATGAAAATGATGTATATAGTAACTTTTTTGACACCATAATATCACACAGCCTTTACCCGCAAATTACTCTTCCTACTAGATTTACTAGAACAAACGGTACTTTAATTGATAATTTCTTTTGTAAACTTAATAAATCTATATTGGAGAGTACTGCAGGGATTTTAATCAAAACATTTTCTGATCATCAGCCGTATTTTATATTCATCAACGTCTCATTAGAGACTAAAAAAAAAATCAAATGAGATATACAATAAGTTAAATAAAAATATAAATGCAGACACAAATTTAAATTATGATATAATCTACGAAGAAATTATACGGGCAAAAAATAAGCATATGCAAACTAAGCTGGTGAAATTTAATAAATATAAACATAAAAGATCAACGTGGATTACACAATGATTGCTAAAATCTATTCAATATCGAGACATTGACACAACCAAAT
Source organism: Escarpia spicata (assembly GCA_963995525.1). NCBI lineage: Eukaryota > Metazoa > Annelida > Polychaeta > Sabellida > Siboglinidae > Escarpia > Escarpia spicata. The sequence goes on from OZ023211.1 coordinate 47,562, forward strand.
TCGACAAGCTATGAAGCTATTAATATTAATCTAAAAACTTATAATACGATATTAAAGAAAAATATTCGTGCAGCCAAACAAGTGTATTTTGAACAAAGATTTAATCGATTTAAATATGATATAAAAAATACCTGGAAAGTTATTAATGAATTTCTTTCAAAAAATCGTACAAACCGTAGATTACCATTATTTGTTTTTAATAGAAAATGGTACAAAAATAACTGATAAAGAGGATATTGCAAACAAATTTAATAATTATTTTACAAATATAGGTCAGACCATCGCACAAGGTATTAAATATAAAGGTAACAAAAACTATAGTTATTATTTAAACAAAAACGTTAATTCTGTATTTACGTTTCAGAGTGTTGATGAAGAGACTATTAGGAAAACTATTAATAATCTTCCCACAAAAAACAGCTCTGGATTTGATGGCATTTCATCAAAATTGCTCAAGATAATTGAGCCTGCAATTATAAAATCATTAAAGCTGTTAATAAACCAAGTTTTAAAATCCGGGATATTCCCAGACAAACTAAAAAATGCAAAAGTTATTCCTATATTTAAGAAAGACGATCCATCTTTATTTGAAATTACAGACCAATTTCCCTTCTTCCCACAATTTCTAAAGTGTTAGAGAAATTAATTTGTATTCAATTATATTCATATTTCAATGATATGAAGCTTTTATTTGATAATCAGTATGGTTTTAGAGCAAAATATTCAACAGAATTTGTTGCGCTTGAGCTAATAGATAATAATAATAAAGGTTCTTTTACCGCGCGATCTCTAACTAATGGTTAATCAATGCGCTCACAATATAGAAACATTATAAAAACAATTAAAATAATATATAAATTAGTTATAAATTAATAAATTTACACAATAAAAAATATATCAATAACTTAACAAGAGTCACTAAAACGTCCTGTAAATAAATCTTGCTACTGTCCACCATAAGTTTGTTTAAATAAATATGTCTTCAGGTGACGTTTAAATAAAAACACAGACGGAACATCTCGTAGAGTCAGTGGCAGTTCGTTCCATTTGGCCGGACCAGTTATGCCAAACGCTCGCTTGCCGATGGATTTTGATGCTCATGGAACTGCAAGCTGAAGATGGTCATGAAGCTGCCGAAGACGAGGGTTGCGAGTTCGTGGATGTAGTAGATGTGCAAGGTACATCGGCGCCAAACCATGGAGCACCTTGTAAATATACACAAGTACTTTAAACACAATGCGTTGTCTGACTGGCAACCAGTGCAAAAGCGCCAGTACTGGTGTGATGTGTGAAGATATAGATGTGAGGACAACTAGGCGGGCTGCCCTATTGTGTATCTTCTGGAGACGTGCTAAGTGAAATTCGGGTAGGTCCAACAGCAGAGCGTTACAGTAATCTAAGCTTGAAACAACCAGCGCAATGACCAATGAATGGCAGACAGGTTTCGTGATATAGGCCCTGATGGAGCTAATACGTCTCAGATGGTAGTTACACTTCTTGCAAACAGCATCAACATGCTGCTTCATGCTCATGTGAGTGTCAAAGTGAGCTCCAAAATTCCTGACAGAGACAACAGGTTTTATGTTGACTCCACCAACAACGAGGTACTCTGGAAGTCCAACTTTCTTTAGATGATAGGGACTGAGGGCCACCATAAATTCAGTTTTATTGTCGTTTAGCTTGAGTTTATGCTTAACCATCCAACATTTGACCTCACTGATGCAGTCACTAAGTCTCTGAACAGCGCACTCCAAGTCACCCTATATGTGAGGACAGTAGGATGTGTATATATGAAGATCATCAGCAAATTTATGATATTCCACAGAGTGTCTCGTTAGTATGTACTCCATTGGTGCTGTGTACACAGTGAACAACAACGGACCCAACACCGAGCACTGTGGAACACCGTATCTCACAGGACGTTCTTCAGATGCATCCACCCCAATCCGTAGACGCTGGGTACGATCCGACATGTACGAACCGAACCATGCAAGTGCCGCGCCAGATATTCCCAGGTGGCTATGCATAGTCTTTAGTAGGATAGCAGCATCGATCGTATCGAACGCAGAAGATAAATCCAGGAGAACCAGAAGGACACCCCTGGAGTCTGCCATGTAACTGGTGATATCGTACTGCACTCTCATTAAAGCAGTTTCAGTGCTGTGTCGGGGTTTGTATGCCGATTGTAGCTGCTCGTGAAGACCATTGTCACTTAGATGTTGAATAAGTCGTTTGGCTGCTACTTTTTCCAAGACTTTAGACACAAATGGCAAACTTGAAACTGGACGGTAATTTTTCTGCGTGTTTCGATCCAAAGTCGGTTTTTTCAACAGCGGTGTTATGACAGCCTTCTTGAGTTCCCGCGGAACAGTGGCCGACTCGAAAGACATATTGATAAGATGAGTCAGTATTTGAATATGAGCAGGAAGAGTGCTCTTTAGTAGCGATGTAGGTAGAGGGTCCAAGCATGATGACTTGGGTTTAGCATCCTGGATGATTTTCTGCACTTCACACATACTTGCAGCACACATTTCAGTCATAGGATGTTCAACTACTCTCTATGTCGCAGTTTCGATGTCGCTCATGTTTGTTTCCGAGGCATCAATTTCATTCATGATTTTCGCAATGTTTTCTTCAAAAAAGTTCAGAAACTGGCAGCATAATTTCTCCCTTGAATCAGTGTCAGGCAGTTTGGAAGATTCCACCTTTAGCAGGCTGTTCACGGCTTCGAAGGCTGTATTCTGATCGGCATCTTGGAGTAGACTCTGATAATGCTGAATTTTGGCTTGCCGTATTCTCGCGCTGACAGCATTACGATGATTCACGTATATTCTTCTGTGTATGTCTAATCCTGATGCACGCCAAATGTTTTCATTTTGGCGACGTAACTTTCGCATTGCATGTAATTCCTCGCAGTACCAAGGTGGAGTTCTTCTCTTGCGTGGCCGCCGTAGCATTGCCGGAACAATTTCATCCAAGGCCGAAATAACAGTACACGTATATATATCAAGAATGGAATCCGGATCTGTGGATGATGTATCAAAGCCAGATAAGTTGGAATTGATTTCACTGGTCAGTGTTTTACAATCAACATGTCGAAGATCTCTTCTGGGTTGTAGTTTAGTCTGGGGGTATTTCTTCTGGGTTGTAGTTTAGTCTGGGGGTATTTCTTCTGGGTTGTAGTTTAGCCTGGGGGTAGTTCTTGTCGGCTGTGTGCTCGATAGAGAATGTTACTGATTTGTGGTCAGATATTTCGCTGCTGATCACGGACACTTTACTGATGATAGGGTCGGTTGCCCGTGAGATGACAAGATCCAAAGTGTGACCAGCCTTGTGAGTTGAACAGTCAACATGTTGGTGTAAATCATGTATCAGTAATAAATCCATGAACCGGGAGACCCCAGGTGCTGAACAAACATCAACATGCAGATTGAAATCTCCCGTGATGACAACTCTACCAGTAGCAGAAGCCAGGTTAGCAGTCAAATCATCAAATTCGTCCAAGAACACTGGTATAGGTGACGATGGTGGACGGTATATTGCAAGCACTGTCAGATGCTTACATCGCACTGTTAGATGCTCGAACGAAGAGTATTCGGTAGTGTTCGTAGATATAAAAGGCAGTTCGGTTTTGTGTACAACGCCAAGGCCACCACCTCTCTTTTCTTTTCTTCAACTCCGAAAAATGAATAGCCTGGAGGACACAGGTTGATGACCGTAGCAGTGTCTTCCTCTTTTAACCACGTCTCTGTCAAAATGGCGACATCAGCCGCCGTGTCAATGACGTGTTCGCTGACGAGGAATGCTTTGCCAAGAACTGAGCGTGTGTTCAGCAATAGGACATTCAATTCAGTTTCCCTCGCCGACCTCTGTACTGGAGTAAGGTTAGCCACATTCACGCCTGTTTGTTTACAAACAGACGCCTGCCGCGCAGAAACAACACACTTGATAGTACGGACCTTACGCACGCCGGCCCTGCAACCGCGCTTTGTTTTGTGTTAGCCACAATACCGCAATAAGTTCCAGTTCGTTGAAGATGGCCTTAGTTTTTCAATGCAGTTCCCGATGTTACGTACCATGTTTGCTGAATAACGCAGTGTCATGGCGCCAAGTTTAACACAAAGCATCCAGCTGTAGATGATTAAAACTCGCAATTTGTAGACAGGTAAAAGCAGATAATATAAAATTGTTCAGATCGCCGTGATGCACAAACGTGCATCACGGCGATAAATAATACGTAACTAATAGGCGTGAACTCTAATTCCCCTTACATCTATTATCTTGTCTAATGCGGTAGTACATTTAGTATTCACGAGAGAAACATGTCCCATGTCTAAGTGATCTAAAAAAATTCACGCATATCACACCAAAACGGTATTTCCAGGTGCACTCTTCCGGCGGACGGATCCTTAATGTGGTCTTACCCCAAATAGATGTCCTGCATGTTACAAATCGTCACAAAGGCTAGAAAGATATCAAGCTACACACATAACTAAATTAACCACAAAGGGCAATGTATGCTACCCTTTCATCTCCTTCATTTAACTTACAAGAAAATAGTACGAAAGTTATGGGTGTAAAAACTCATTCCCATTTGATGCTTTATCTTGTCTAATGCAGTTGTACGTTCAGTATTCACGACAAAAACATGTCCCATGTCAAAGTGATTTTAAAAAAATCCCGCGTATCACACCAAAACGGTATTTTCAGGTGCACTCTTTTGGCGGACGGACCCTTAATGTGGTCTTACCCCAAAAAGATATCCTGCATGTTACAAATCTTCACGATGGCTAGAATGATATCAGGCTACACACATAACTAGATTAACCACAAAGGGGAACGGGTGCTACCCTTTCATCTCCGTCACGTAAGTTACAAGAAAATAGTACGAAAGTTATGGGTATGAAAACTCATTCCCATTTGATGTTTTATCTTCTCTAATGCAGTAGTACATTCAGTATTCACGAGAGAAATATATCCCATGTCAAAGTGATAGAACAAAATTCACGCATATCAAAACAAAACGGTATTTTCAGGTGCATTCTTTCGGCGGACGGATCTTTAATGAGGTCTTACCCCAAATAAATGTCCTACATGTTACAAATCTTCACTAAGGCTAGATTGATATCAATCTACACAAATAACTAGATTAACCACAAAGGGGAACGTATGCTACCCTTTCATCTCCGTCACGTAAGTTACAAAAAATAGTACGTAACTGATAGGTGTGAAAACTAATTCCTCTTAGATCTATTATCTTGTCTAATGCGGTAGTACATTTAGTATTCACGAGAGAAACATGTCCCATGTCAAAGCGATCGAACAAAATTCCCGCATATCACACCAAAACGGTATTTTCAGGTGCTCTCTTTCGACGGACGGATCCTCATAGTGGTCTTACCCCAAATAGATATCCTGCATGTTAAAAATCTTCACGATGGCTAGAATGATATCAAGCTACACACATAACTAGATTAACCACAAAGGGGAATGGGTGCTACCCTTTCATCTCCGTCACGTAAGTTACAAGAAAATAGTACCAAAGTTATGGCTGTGAAAACTTATTCCCATTTGAAGTTTCAACTTGTCCAGTGCAGGAGTACATTCAGTATTGACGAGAGAAACATGTCCCATGTCAAAGTGATCTAAAAAAAATCACGCATATCACACCAAAACGGTATTTCCAGGTGCACTCTTCCGGCGGACGGATCCTTAATGTGGTCTTACATCAAATAGATGTCCTGCATGTTAAAATCTTCACGAAGGCTAGAAAGATATCAAGCTACACACATAACTAAATTAACCACAAAGTGGAATGTATGCTACCCTTTCATCTCCTTCACTTAACTTACCAGAAAATAGTACGAAAGTTATGGCTGTAAAAACTCATTCTCATTTGATGCTTTATCTTGTCTAATGCAGTTGTACATTCAGTACTCACGAGAAAAACATGTCCCATGTCAAAGTGATTGAAAAAAATCACGCATATCACACCAAAACGGTATTTTCAGGTGCACTCTTTTGGCGGACGGATCCTTAATGTGGTCTTACCCCAAAAAGATATCCTGCATGTTACAAATCTTCACGATGGCTAGAATGATATCAAGCTACACACATAACTAAATTAACCACAAAGGGGAATGTATGTTACCCTTTCATCTCCTTCATTTAACTTACAAGAAAATAGTACGAAAGTTATGGGTGTAAAAACTAATTCCCATTGGATCTATTATCTTGTCTAATACGTTAGAATAGCCATTATTCACAAGAGAGACATTTCCCATATCAAAGTGATCGAACAAAATTCACGCATATCATACCAAAACTGTATTTTCAGTTGCACTCTTTCGGCGGACGGATCCTTAATGTGGTCTTACCCCAAATAAATATCCTGCATGTTACAAATCTTCACGATGGCTAGAATGATATCAAGCTACACATAACTAGATTAACCACAAAGGGGAATGGTGCTACACTTTCATCTCCGTCACGTAAGTTACAAGAAAACAGTACGAAAGTTATGGGTATGAAAACTCATTCCCATTTGATGTTTTATCTTCTGTAATGCAGTAGTACATTCAGTATTCACGAGAGAAACATATCCCATGTCTAAGTGATCGAACAAAATTCACGCATATCAAAACAAAACGGTATTTTCAGGTTCACTCTTTCGGCGGACGGATCTTTAATGAAGTCTTACCCCAAATAAATGTCCTATATGTTACAAATCTTCACTAAGGCTAGATTGATATCAATCTACACAAATAACTAGATTAACCACAAAGGGGAACGTATGCTACCCTTTCATCTCCGTCATGTAAGTTACAACAAAATAGTACGTAAGTTATGGGTGTGAAAACTCATTCCCATTGGATCTATTATCTTCTCTAATACGGTAGAATATTCATTATTCACAAGAGAGACATTTCCCATATCAAAGTGATCGAACAAAATTCACGCATATCATACCAAAACTGTATTTTCAGTTCCACTCTTTCGGCGGACGGATCCTTAATGTGGTCTTACCCCAAATAAATATCCTGCATGTTACAAGTCTTCACGAAGGCTAGAATGATATCAAGCTACACACATAACTAGAGAAAACACAATGGGGAATGTATGCTACCCTTTCATATCCGTCACGTAAGTTTAAAAAAATAATACGTAACTGATAGGTGTGAACTCTAATTCCCCTTACATCTATTATCTTGTCTAATGCGGTAGTACATTTAGTATTCACGAGAGAAACATGTCCCATGTCTAAGTGATCTAAAAAAATTCACGCATATCACACCAAAACGGTATTTCCAGGTGCACTCTTCCGGCGGACGGATCCTTAATGTGGTCTTACCCCAAATAGATGTCCTGCATGTTACAAATCGTCACAAAGGATAGAAAGATATAAAGCTACACACATAACTAAATTAACCACAAAGGGCAATGTATGCTACCCTTTCATCTCCTTCATTTAACTTACAAGAAAATAGTACGAAAGTTATGGGTGTAAAAACTCATTCCCATTTGATGCTTTATCTTGTCTAATGCAGTTGTACGTTCAGTATTCACGACAAAAACATGTCCCATGTCAAAGTGATTGAAAAAAAATCCCGCATATCACACCAAAATGGTATTTTCAGGTGCACTCTTTTGGCGGACGGACCCTTAATGTGGTCTTACCCCAAAAAGATATCCTGCATGTTACAAATCTTCACGGTGGCTAGAATGATATCAGGCTACACACATAACTAGATTAACCACAAAGGGGAACGGGTGCTACCCTTTCATCTCCGTCACGTAAGTTACAAGAAAATAGTACGAAAGTTATGGGTATGAAAACTCATTCCCATTTGATGTTTTATCTTCTCTAATGCAGTAGTACATTCAGTATTCACGAGAGAAATATATCCCATGTCAAAGTGATGGAACAAAATTCCCGCATATCACACCAAAACGGTATTTTCAGGTGCTCTCTTTCGAAGGACAGATCCTCATAGTGGTCTTACCCCAAATAGATATCCTGCATGTTAAAAATCTTCACGATGGCTAGAATGATATCAAGCTACACACATAACTAGATTAACCACAAAGGGGAATGGGTGCTACCCTTTCATCTCCGTCACGTAAGTTACAAGAAAATAGTACGAAAGTTATGGGTATAAAAACTCATTCCCATTTGATGCTTTGTCTTGTCTAATGCAGTTGTACGTTCAGTATTCACGAGAAAAACATGTCCCATGTCAAAGTGATTGAAAACAATTCACGCATATCAAAACAAAACGGTATTTTCAGGTGCACTCTTTCGGCGGACGGATCTTTAAAGATATCCTGCATGTTACAAATCTTCACGATGGCTAGAATGATATCAAGCTACACACATAACTAGATTAACCACAAAGGGGAACGGGTGGTACCCTTTCATCTCCGTCACGTAAGTTACAAGAAAATAGTACGAAAGTTATGGGTATGAAAACTCATTCCCATTTGATGTTTTATCTTCTTTAATGCAGTAGTACATTCAGTATTCACGAGAGAAATATATCCCATGTCAAAGTGATGGAACAAAATTCACGCATATCAAAACAAAACGGTATTTTCAGGTGCACTCTTTCGGCGGACGGATCTTTAATGAAGTCTTACCCCAAATAAATGTCCTACATGTTACAAATCTTCACTAAGGCTAAATTTATATCAAGCTACACACATAACTAGATTAACCACAAAGGGGAACGGGTGGTACCCTTTCATCTCCGTCACGTAAGTTACAAGAAAATAGTACGAAAGTTATGGGTATGAAAACTCATTCCCATTTGATGTTTTATCTTCTTTAATGCAGTAGTACATTCAGTATTCACGAGAGAAATATATCCCATGTCAAAGTGATGGAACAAAATTCACGCATATCAAAACAAAACGGTATTTTCAGGTGCACTCTTTCGGCGGACGGATCCTTAATGTGGTCTTACCCCAAATAAATATCTTGCATGTTACAAGTCTTCACGAAGGCTAGAATGATATCAAGCTACACACATACCTAGAGAAACCACAATGGGGAATGTATGCTACCCTTTCATCTCCGTCACGTAAGTTACAAAAAATAGTACGTAACTGATAGGTGTGAAAACTAATTCCCCTTAGATCTATTATATTGTCTAATGCGGTAGTACATTTAGTATTCACGAGAGAAACATGTCCCATGTCAAAGCGATCGAACAAAATTCCCGCATATCACACCAAAACGGTATTTTCAGGTGCTCTCTTTCGGCGGACGGATCCTTATAGTGGTCTTACCCCAAACGGATATCCTGCATGTTACAAATCTTCACAATGGCTAGAATGATATCAAGCTACACACATAACTAGATTAACCACAAAGGGGAATGGGTGCTACCCTTTCATCTCCGTCACGTAAGTTACAAGAAAATAGTACGAAAGTTATGGGTGTGAAAACTTATTCCCATTTGAAGTTTCATCTTGTCCAATGCAGGAGTACATTCAGTATTCACGAGAGAAACATGTCCCATGTCAAAGTGATCTAAAAAATTCACACATATCACACCAAAACGGTATTTCCAGGTGCACTCTTCCGGCGGACGGATCCTTAATGTGGTCTTACCCCAAATAGATGTCCTGCATGTTACAAATCTGTACAAAGGCTAGGTAGATATCAAGCTACACACATAACTAAATTAACCACAAAGGGGAATGTATGCTACCCTTTCATCTCCTTCTCTTAACTTACAAGAAAATAGTACGAAAGTTATGGGTGTAAAAACTCATTCCCATTTGATGTTTTATCTTCTCTAATGCAGTAGTACATTCAGTATTCACGAGAGAAATATGTCCCATGTCAAAGTGATCGAACAAAATTCACGCATATCACAACAAAACGTTAGTTTCAGTTGCACTCTTTCGGCGGACGGATCCTTAATATGGTCTTATCGCAAATAGATATCCTGCATGTTACAAGTCTTCACGAAGGTTAGCATTATATCAAGCTACACGCATAACTAGAGAAACCACAAAGGGGAATGTATGCTACCCTTTCATCTCCGTCACGTAAATTACAAGAAGGTAGTACGTACGTTATGGGTGTGGTAACTCTTTCCCATTTGATGTTTTATCTTGTGTAATGGTGTAGTACATTCTGTATTTAGGAGACAATCATGTCCCATGTCAAAGTGATCGAGAGAAATTAACGCATATCACACCGAAACTGTATTTACAAGTGCACTCTTTCGACGGGCGGATCATTAATGTGGTGTTACCAGAAATCTAATCTACTGAAGTGTGTTTTTCATATATCAGTCTAGCCTTCGTGAAGATTTGTAACATGCAAGACATCTATTCGCGGTAAGACCACATAGTGTGTATAATTATCTAGCATTAAGACACTGATGAAAACGTGTAATAACAATCCTTCGTACATTTAGAACGTCGACTGTGTGCCGTTGGAATCTCCCGTGGCTATCATGGCGCCCGCCCTGACTAGACAACTACCATCCCCTTCCGGGCAGGCTTTCAGTGCCCAGTATGTAGCTTGAACTTTAGTCGCCGAGATAGTTGGAAGCGCCACATCGCACGCGGCAGTTGTGGGGGTCGCAAAAGGACAAGGGAGGAGGCCGAATTGGACGCATTGGTGGTTAGTTAAACTTTATATTGCCTTAGATGGCGGCTCCTTCCTTATTCCCACCAAAAAGTTGGCTCCCTGTGTATTTTTCTTCTAAAATGGCATCCACGTCTATGTTTACCTTCCTCTAAAACGATGCTTTCCCCTCAGTTCCCCTAAAATTCGTCTGCTTATAAACTTCCCTAAAAGGGCGTCCCTGTATATTGTTTACTTCCGTCAAAACGGCGTCCCTGTATATTATTTACTTCCCCTAAAATGGCATACCTGTATATGTTTATTTCTGTTAAAATGGTGTCCCTGTATATTGTTTACTTCCGCTTAAATAGCGTCCCTGTATATGTTTACTTCCGTCAAAATGGCGTCCCTGTCAATGTTTACTTCCGTCAAAATGGCGTCCCTGTCTATGTTTACTTCCGTGAAAATGGCGCCGCTGTGTATGTTTACTTCCGTTAAAATGGCGTCCCTGTATATTGTTTACTTCCGTCAAAATGGCGTCCCTGTATATGTTTACTTCCGTTAAAATGACGTCCCTGTTTATTATTTACTTCCGTTAAAATGGCGTCCCTGTATATTATTTACTTCCGCTTAAATGGCGTCCCTGTATATGTTTACTTCCGTCAAAATGGCGTCCCTGTCTATGTTTACTTCCGTCAAAATGGCGCCGCTGTATATGTTTACTTCAGTCAAAATGGCGCCGCAGTGTATGTTTACTTCCGTTAAAATGGCGTCCCTGTATATCGTTTACTTCCGCTAAAATGGCGTCCTTTTGTATGTTTACTTCGAATAAAATGGCGGCTCCTACATACTTCCTGTCGACATACCTGCTCCCATCCTATTCCTATCGAGACATTGCCTCCATATAGTTATCATCTTCCTATAGACATCTGGTCACGTGACCAGAAACCACTTGACTTTTGGTCATATTTTCCCTATCATTGCATATATGTAATATTTAATTATTCTTATAGAAATTCATTAACGAACCTTTGCCTTCAAAGAGGCAATCGACCCCGATAGCCACGGCGACAGCGTCGGCGGTCCCGACAGCCACTAGGACACCACTGGCCACGACGACTGCGCCTCCGTCACCGACCAACCGAGTGAATGTGCTGCCACATTTCGCCTGTGTATGTGCGGCAGCACATTCAGCAGGAAGAGAGATTGGCGTCGACACATCAATGAGGGGCGATGTCAGAGGAAGGTCAACAACCAACAGCGGCGGGAAGCGCACGTTCAAGAAATAATGGTAACTTGATCATATTGTTTAAATGTTTTCAGATGCTGCTACAAATGTCATCTATTCATATTTTGTATACCATGATTAAAAATCAACTTGTCTTTATTTCAGGTGCTGCTACATATTCCGTCTCTTTATGTTTTGTATACGATGCTTTACAGTCAACTTGTGTGTTTTTTTAAGTTTGTTTTTCAATCTTGTGTGTTTAATTAGTTTAATACTTTACTACATGTTTCACTATCCAAGTTATGAACAACTTTCCGTAATCTAACAAAAAATGTTCTACCCCCATTTTCTACCCTCAAAATTATCCTATGAATTACTATTGGACAATAAACTCCTACTGTATTGTATTATAAAAAACATATGTTATTGTAGAAATCGCGAAAACGCCGACGGTCACCGTCATTGGGTGTGACGTCACCACCGACTGCTTCAGCATCACCATCACCGAAAAGGCCGTCTCCACGTCATTCACCTACAGCCTCTCCGTTACTCCTTCAACAAGATTCACTTGTACCACCGGAGGTGGTAGATTTGGTAGATTGGCGTCGACACATCAATGAGGGGCGATGTCAGAGGAAGGTCAACAACCAACAGCCGCGTGAAGCGCACGTTCAAGAAATAATGGTAACTTGATCATGTTGTTTAAATGTTTTCAGATGCTGCTACAAACGTCACCTGTTCATATTTTGTATACCATGATTAAAAATCAACTTGTCTTTATTTCAAGTGCTGCTACATATTCCGTCTCTTTATGTTTTGTATACGATGCTTTACGTTCAACTTGTGTGTTTATTTCAGCGCCAAGAAAAGGAGCGCATCGCTGATTTTGGTGCTGACAGTGTCCCAACAACCTCTGCGCCGCCTGCGTCGGTGACCAAAGGCACTACGGTGAGTAATCTTTGAAGATGTCGGGTATTATCATTGACCACGTCTGTATTTAATGTACATATCAACTGAAGAAATTGACTACCGTACCATAAAAGATAACTATTCTCCCGTCTAGTGATACGTACACTTATTGCAGTGTTTTTCAATCTTGTGTGTTTAATTAGTTGAATACTTTACTACATGTTTCACTATCCAAGTTATGAACGACTTTCCTACTTTTATTAACTTAATTAACGTAATCTAACAAAAGATTTTCTACCCTCATTTTCTACCCGCAAGAGTATCCTATGAATTACTATTGGACAATAAACTCCTACCGTATTGTATTGTAAAAAAACATGTTATTGTAGAAATCGCGAAAACATGTGACGTCATCACCGACTGCTTCAGCATCACCATCACCGAAAAGGCCGCCTCCACGTCATTCACCCCTACCCTCTCCGTCGTCACCTGCAGCCTCTCCGTTACTCCTTCAACAAAATTCACTTGTACCACCTCGTTACATCCAACATTGTGGAACATTTTTAATGAACAGACTACCGCCTTCAAAATTAATTTAAGCTTCGGATTTATTTTATATAACGAAAGAACATCGTTATTTTCATTCTTCCAAAAAAATTTCCGGTAGGTTTCTTATCATGCCCCTTTTAATTACTAATGCAGGTGAGTTTCAGTCATTTTAAAATTCGTTAGAAGAAATATATATTTTAAGTTGGGCTATTATGCAAAGGCCCGATTCTCAGTGGATATGCCGTTTGGTAACCAACATTACTTTCTTTATAAACATCATACCTGATCACCCTATAGGTATTGGCAATGTAGTCCTTCCCGAGTTTATTCTCGCAAATAAAGGTTTAAATTCGTTGACCTGTAATTGGTCCCGATACGGCAGGCCATCCTATGAAGATAATCTTTGTTTTTTCCGTGCTCTCGTACTTAGTCGGGGAGCTGATATACATAATCTTGAGCCTCATGTTCAAATATTATATAACATGTACCAAGATGCTATAAACGATGCCCCATCTATGAAGCATTTCCCTGACTTTAAGTTAAGAGATCTTTATGACATTGAGAAGCTTTTCCACATCAATATAGTTGTTTATGAATTACTCGATCATCACGACGACGACGACGAGAACTTGGTAGCGTGTCATTTACTGAGACGTTCAACTTTTTAATTCCCCGATACTTTAAATTTGAATCTTTTCGAAGCACATTCTTCTTATATTCACGATATTAAAACATGCACACGGTCTTTCAAATGTATCAAATGTGACAAACTTTGGTGGCATACAGAATGTTCCTTAAAAAGACACCAACAAGGTTGCGAAGTCGAGGTCAAGAGAATTTTCCCTGGTGGTATATTTCATGTTCAGGAAACCGTTTTTTCATAAACTTGATGAGTTGGGTATTGACGTCGAAGAAAAATACCGATATTATCCGTTACGGGCCACCTTTGATTTTGAATCTTATTTTGATACTACCAACTTACCAGTAAATACTCCAACGGTCGAGTGGGTGGCTCGACACGAAATATTTAGCGTTAGTGTGTCAACCAATGTTCCCGGGTACAAGGAACCACGCTGTTTTATTAGCAAAGGTGAGCCGAGCCAACTAGTCGACCGTTTTCTAAATTATCTTTACGAAATTAGCGACACTGCTTCCGAAATTCTGAAAACACGTTATCAGTTTGTTTTTGATGAATTAAACCAACAACTAAAATATATTCAATCACCAGAGGCTAGAATGCCCAAACCTGACTTAGACGAAATTCTAGATGACGGGTCACCTTTACCTATTATCTCCGAAGAACACATTTCAAAATTAATTGGTATGCTTCACGGATTTCTTGAAGAACTACCCGTCATTGGCTTTAATTCTGGAAAATACGATTTGAAGGTCATCAAAAAATATATCACATCACACTTCCTGACAACCGACGTAAGTGACGAGACGGACGAGAACGAATCTAATAAGAAAACTAAAAACTCCATGTTCGTAGTAATGCGTCATACTAATTTCATGTGTTTAAAAACAGCGACTTTGACATTTTTGGATATCATAAATTATTTGGCCCCCGTTTTAGCTACGATAAATTTCTGAAAGCTTACGGTTGTGTACAAACTAAAGGATACTTTCCCTATGAGTGGGTGACTTCGTTAAGTAAACTCGACTGTGAATCCCTTCCTCCAAAGGAAAATGTTCACAGCGATTTGAAAAACGAAGATATTTCTGACGAAAATTACGCGTACTGCGAACAAATTTGGCACGATCACGATATGAAAAAACTTTTCGTGATTTTCTTATTTGGTACAACAATAGAGATGTCGTTCCTTTCCTAGAAGCTATAAAAAACAGTTCTCTTTTTACAAATTGCGCCACATTGATATATTTAAAGATGGTATTAGCGTTCCCGGTCTAACCATGAAATTTATGTTTGACACATTACCACGAGATATTTATTTCAGTCTTTTTAATCAAAAAGATTCGGATTTACACGATATGTTAAAAAAGCCATCGTAGGGGGCCCGTCCATAATATATCACCGCCATCACGAAGTCGATGTTACACGGCTTCGTGAATCGGAAATGGGCGACTCAGTTCGCCCCTGTCGTTCCATTGTCGGCTACGATGCGAATGGATTATACCTTTGGGCTCTTTCACAAGATATGCCCACCGGATGTTATACGCGTCGTAGCCGAGAAAATAATTTTAGACCTAAAACATCACGTGTTTATGGAAAGATGGCTCTTGAATGGCTAGAATGGGTAGCTCGCGAGAAGAATACAACGACAAGGCACCAATTTAACGGAGAAGAGAAACGCAATGGGGATCGTAGTCTCGCACCATTTATCAATTTCACGGTTGCTATTTTCACGGTTGTCTTTGTAACGTGGAGCACACCAACTCTATCAACGGGAAGTCTACGGCCGATCTCCTATCACAAACTAAAAAGAATACTACGTATTTGCGTAAATATGCCGAGGTCGTCGAAATGTGGGAATGTCAATGGAAAGAAATTCGGAAAAGTAAGACATTTTCTAAATTCAAAATTTCCTCACCGTAACCTGAAGTGGGAAATGACCCAAGATAAAGTTTTGCAAAATGTAGTTGAAGGTCGCCTATTTTGTATGGTAGAGTGTGACATTTTTGTTCCAGGTCATCTTAAAGATTATTTTGGTGAAATGCAACCTATTTTCAAAAATATTGACATTAACCATGACAACATTGGCACCTATATGCGAGCTTACGCTGAAGAGCACTATATATTATTTACTCCTCGGCGTACTCTGGTGGCTTCGTATTTTGGTAAACAAATTATTTTAGGTACACCTTTGTTAAAATGGTATTTGAAATACGGATTGGTCGTATCTCACGTTTGTCAAGTTTTAGAATACGAACCCAATCCGTGTTTCAAACATTTCGCCAATGCCGTCTCGAATGCACGCCGCGAAGGTGACGTGCACCCGGACAAGGCCATTATTGGCGATACAATGAAACTTCTTGGGAATAGTGGCTATGGAAAATGTATAACTAATAAGGATCTCCACAGAAATATTATATTTTGTAATAGTAAAACTGCGAGCCGAGGAATTAAAGTCATCGTTTTCGCCAGCTAGACCCAATTACGGAATCCGTGTACCAATTGACAATGAACATGAAATCCATTAAATACGATCTCCCTCTGTTTTATGGTTTACCAGTACGCAAAATTGAGAATGCTGGAATTTTATTACGATTTCATAGATTATTACGTTGAGCGCCCTCTCTTCCAATATTGCGAAATGGATACGGATTCGGCATATTTAAGTCTAGCTTTTTCTTGTTTAGACGATTGCGTTACCACTGATAAACGACAAGAATACTTCACAAACTTGTCCCGATGGTTTCCTGCTGTTTGTTGTGACGCGCACGCGTCCGATTATATCACTTGTCGGATGGAAGGGAAAGAATGGGTGCCTCCGGAATCGTGTTGTATTGCGCGTGCGCGTCACGACAAAAGAACACCTGGCCTATTCAAGGTCGAATACGAAGGTAGAGGTTTTATCGGCTTGTGCAGCAAAACATATTATTGTTTTGGTGATACGGATAAATTCAGCACGAAAGGTCTAAATAAGAGACCGAAATTGACAAAGACACATTTTTGAAAGTACTCACAACCAAGGAGAGTGGTGTTGGGAAAATCGAGGGTTTCGTGTGAAGAATGCTTCAGTTTTTACGTATATTCAAGAACGTTCTACACTAACTTATTTTTATTCCAAACGACCGGTACAAGCCGATGGAATCTCTACCTCGCCGTGTCCGGTATAATAGACACGCCAGTAAATCTTCTTGTGAGCTACCCTCCCTGTGTATCATTCGGTATTGGTGTAACATTCAGTCTTGTGTAGGATACTGTCTAACAGTGACTGTGTATCATATGGAGTCGATTTATATATAGTTATTAAGGTTTACAAGATTTTATAATAGTGACACTTTCTCTTGGGTGTCTGACAACAAGAATATGTGATATAATTCACAGTGACACTTTCTCTTGGGTGTCTGAATAACATTTGTGCATCATATGGAATCCATTTGTATTTAGTTAAGGTTTAAAAGATTTTATAAGACTGACACTTTCTCTTGGGTGTCTGAATAAAACATTTCATGAACGCATATATGGTGTCGACTTTTATTGCTTAATTAAGGTAATACAAGAACGTGCATGCCAACATTACATGCAAACAGTACATACCACTCTTAACAAAGTCAAAATTCAGGTATATTGAACACCACCCACATTAATACGTTCACAAAAGAATTGTTGTCACTGAAACGGGGAAAAGTGAGGTGTATCTTGATGACTACGAAAACTAAAAACAAACACACTCATCCATAGCATCAACATGATTTTATTTGTAATTTCATATATTTCTGATAAATAATGGACAGAATATTCCCGACGTGATGTCTCTTGCACACTGTCCCTGTAGATTCCAAATAGGTAATGCTAATAAGGTTCCCAACGTGTGATTTGAAAAGGTGTCGCCGAATGAGCTGTGCGCCGCGACGATGATGGTCGTCTACGATTCCGATGACGATCACTGTCGAAAGAAATGCTGGTTTCCTTTAACAAGTCGTCGTCCACTGACGCTGTCTGCATGTAAAGCCAACGAATTGAGTTCCCAGCTAAATCCATTGGCGTGTTAACATCCTTGAGACCACGAGCGAAGGTTTCCCATCCCACCGGTTCAAACGACTTCCGTTTTCTCAACACGTCATTCACAAGGTACACGATATTACTTCCGAGAACCGCCTTGTTTCTGTACATCATCTCGCCACGATCGTTCCAACTTACGGCACCTTTCATTTTATCTAGGAGTCGCCGTGCTTTCTGCTTCATAGTTTTTGGAACGCTCTCGGTGATTTCATTTTTGATGTTCTTATTTTCGATGATTTCATTTTCGTTAGCGGTTGTACTTTGTTTTTCTCTTCAATGGAAATTTTTTCGATGACCACACGCAGGGGTTCTTGCATACGTTTGAAAGATCGTTGTTCGAAAGACTCCGGGTTGTGGGTCTTGCGTGTCTTGCGAAGCTCGCGCAGTTTCTCGATCGATAATCTCAAGAGGCGTCGTGTCTCCTTGCAGTGTGTGGATGTGGTCAGTGACGGAGACAATCGCTTTGCAGGTTGACTGTCACACAGGTCGGTCGCCGGGTGTCGTCGCTTGTTGCTTCTCGCAACATATCGGACATTGCCGGTAGCAACATCTCGGACGTTGTCGGTAGATGAAATCGAACCCATTTTCAAGGTGTAAGCTATAATGACCATAAAAGCAGAAGCAGGCCTTTTATAACAGGTCGACAGAACTTAAAGGTCACATGGGCGCGCAGAGTAAGAACGCGGACCTCAGAATAGAAAGTACAAAAACACGAACCTCAGAGTAGAAAGTACAAAAGTACGAACCTCAGAGTAGAAAGAACAAAAGTACGGACCGCAGAGTAGAACGTATAAAAGCACGGAGTGCAGAATAGATGAGACTTGGGCAGGGAATACAAGTTTATACTATGTTCGTGTGTACCGTAGAGAGCGTGGAATACAACGCCTGTCATTCACCATAACACCACGTGATCTTTTCGGGCGCTGAGTTTACGAGTGTGGCAGAATGACGTAGTAAAGAGACAACAACAGCCACAGCCCGTCGGCCCAGCAACGATACAAGTAAAAGGATGAACTAACCTCGTGTCCATACTTTACGCAACTGATGAAAGGGACTACGATGCACGGTACTTATACTACTTATACTTCGAAAAATGACACAATATAAGGTTTGAACATTTTATTCGTACAACACAAACGTATTTACAGGTCACGCTCTATAATTGCAAGAACCAGAGACTAGACATTAATACAGAGTCTTGCAAAATGTAATCGTGTACAAGACAATACCGCACCTCACTATTTCAGTCTTGCCTGCCATACGGCGAGGAGCCCTTGTGGGCCCAACAAAGTCGGTTCGGATACTTGGTAGTAGTACTGTTCCTGACAGTCAACCAGTCTTTAATCATTGCAGTTGAATTAATGTCACCAAAGGTCTCATAAAAGCACAAGACAGATTTATTTACAGATCATCCTCCATTACTGCCAGAACAATTTGCTTTAATTTCTCTCGCCAGTCCTCTGAAAACGATTCTTGCATCCAGCTCCCGATAGTACACAAGTGATCGGACGTCAGGTCGGATAGCTTCAAACCCGCGTCTAACAAAACACTCAAACAGTCTTTCATCACTGCAGTTGAATTAATGGCCTCCACAGCCTCGTCAAAGTGCATGTAACTTAGAATGTCATCGAGTAACATATAATCGAGATGATATTGTCAAGGATCGTCTATCTCGCAAGCGAGACATTGTCGTCTTGAAAGTTCAACGACGCCACATGCTATGTGACGTGTAATTGTCTTCTTCATTCGGTCGCAGGAAACTCAAGCGTAAAGTTCGAACCAGTGGCGACAGGAGCGGCAGTTGCCACACTGGTTGCGTGAGTAGAAATTGTGACATCGTCAGGTGCGGAAGTTGTCACATCGGCAGGGATGACAGCAGAGAGAGGCTGAAACAAGCTACGGAGCCTAGTGTATCACCTCCACGTAAGTGACGTTGAAGTTTGTGTAAGTATCTCGTCGAGTTTTCTTTAGGGTGAGAGACATACGAGTTCCCGTCAGTGAGTTCAGTTTGTAAGTCTGCATTGTTTCGTCTATAAAAGCAAACGTCTCGGCATTCACGTCTAGGAGAAAAGCCACACATTGGTCGAATAAAGTCAGCCATATAGATCGACCCGGGTCGGTCTATATGGCTTTATTCGACCAGTCGCTGTCTCGACAAAGCACATGCGCACGACGAAATGCATGTCAGAGGCAACGTAACCGTGTCGTTCGCATTGCAAATGTCCCCTATCGTCGACAATCATACGCTTCTTGCAGTATCTGCACCCGATGTAGAAGGGAGTATGCTGGCGTACTTTGTCGATAAGGAGACCTCTGATCTTGATAACGGCGTCGGCGCTTACCATTGTTTCTAGAGTTGAGATGTCCACGACGTCTGGTTCCGACGGCCCGGAAGGACGGTTGGTCACCGGCATGATGGGTCGGCTCGTCGGCTCGTCCTCGTCGCTCGAGTCTGCCGCATTGGGAGGTCGGTAGTAGGCTGTCTTCAACATGATAGCCGTGGTGTCGTCGTGATACAAATGACGGTCCGATTGGCAAAACACCGCGCTTATATAGTTAGTAAATGTGCTGAAAAGTCACGTCGGCGTGCCGAAAGATCACGGACTGTAGAGTAGGAAATTCAAAAGCAAGGACTGCAAAGTAGAATGTACACACGCGCGGACTGCAGAGTAGTTATTTAGTTCACTACTTATCTAACAGGGGTGCTTTCAGTTGATATCCACCAGGAGTAAGCATTTCACAAAAACAAGAGACACGACTTTAAGCAGTACTCGTATGTGGTTCACCACTTGTCTGCTAGGGGATGATGTTTGTGGTTCATGATCTATCCGCCAGGGGGCCTCACTTGAGCTCTGTATTTAGTTCATCAAAACCCCACCAGGTGGCGATGTTTTAGTTCACTATATATCCGACAGGTGGCGCTATTTTAGTTCACGACATATCCACTAGGGGTGTTGTTTTATTTCACGACCTATCCGACAGGTGGTGCCATTTAACCTTTGACCTTGCCCTACATCCGGGTACTTGACCTTGACCTACATCCGGGTACTTGACCTTCCACTTCCATCGCGCCGCGCCGGCGTACACACTGATTAACCTGACAAACTATTGTTAATTAATGAAAATTAGTGGGAATTAGGGTTAATTAGTGGTTAATTAGGGAAAATTAATGTAATTAGCGGAAATTAGTACTAATTAGGGGTTAGCTGTTAATTATGGGTAATTAAGTGATAATCATTGTTAATTAAATAGTGCTAACTAGTGGTAACTAGGGGTTAATCAGTGCTAATTAATGGTAATTATGGGGTTAATTAGTGGTAATTAGGGTCTCATTTTTAATATGTTCTTTTATATAATTAGTAATTAATTACCCATATGGTAAATTGTATGTTTTGTTTATATAATTAGTGATTAATTACCCATTTTTTTATATGACAAAGGTGGTGACGAAGCTAGATACGCTGTATATAGTCATCCACCGCCATCACCCCGCACTCTCGGCTACACACATAAAGACAAGTTATTCTTTGACCTTTTAATTACTTGTAGGATTAGGGTTAGGGTTAGGTTTAGGGTTAGGGTTAGGGTTAGGGTTAGGGTTAGGGTTAGGGTTAGGGTTAGGGTTAGTGTTAGGGTTAGAGTTAGGGTTAGGGTTAGAGTTAGGATTAGGGCCAGGGCTAAGTTAGGGTTAGGATTAGGGTTAGCTAATTAGTGGGATTTAGGGGTTATTGAGGTTAATTAGTGCTAATTATGGGTTAATAAGTGTTAATTAGGGTCTCATTGCACTCTTTTTTTTATGTTTGTTGATATAATTAGTGACTAATTACCCACTTTTTATATGCCAAAACCCTTTGATCTTTCAATCCTTTCTGCTTTTTTATATAACAAAACCCTTTCATCTTTCATTCATTTGGATAACCAGCTGCACACTTCTTCTACTAACATTTATTGACAAACTGCATAACGCAAACCCGTGATACAACAGCAACATCGATGACGCGAGGAAACAACGGCGAACGAACGAGTCGTTGTGTAGACAACAAGCCCGTTGCCCTCTCGAAAACCAACTACTATCGAGACAAACTTCTGAACGCTGACAACAAAACCATGTTCAACATCGTGAAATCGCTAAGTGGGGAGCCATCACGTTCGTATCCCGAATATGACTCCGTCGTTGCCTGTTGCGATTCATTGTTGGACTATTTCAACAACAAGGTAGCTGAAATTCGATTCGGCTTACATGCTGCCAGATATCTCATCACACTGCCGTGTGAAACACGTCGCTTTGTCGCACCAATTGACATATTTAAACCTACAACATCACTTGAAGTAACGTAGTCATCGCTAGAATGTGTACGTCTTGCATGATCCGATACCATCTGATCATGTAAAACAGAACATTGACGCACTTGCGATCATTGTTGCCGATATAAGAAATGCGTGTTTGGCAGAAGGACAAATGCCGGATGAACTGAAGCGAGCACTTGTGCATCCTCTTCTGAAGAAGCCGTCATTGTGTAAGGATATCTTAAGTAACTACTGCCCAGTCAGCAATCTGTCCGAACTTTCGAAAGTGATTGAAAGGGTTGTGGGCAACATATTGAACATTCACTTCAGTCCGCATACAAGCGAAACCACTCGACAGAGACAGCCCTACTGTATGTAGTCAACGAGATCAGGACTGCGCTACACCGTACTCATCGTCTAAGCGCCGCATTTGACACGGTAGATCACGCAATACTACTGGCTCGCCTACAACAACGCTACGGCATCACCGGAGTTGTTCTCCATTGGCTGGAATCTTACCTAAGTAATCGCAAGCAGAGATGCGTCATCGACCGGGTGTTATCCAGCGAGACGACTTTGTTAACGGGAGTGCCGCAAGAGTCAATGTTGGGACCACTATTATTTTCACTATACGTGCAGCCGATCGGTCATTCACAAACACGACTTAAAATATCACCACTACGCCGACGATCTACAACTGTTCTGTCACTTCGACCTGGATGCATCTTCTCTGATGACCGTCGTGTGTCGGATCGAGCGATGTATTGATGACGTGAAGGAGTGGATGACTTGGAATTATCTGCTCATGAATGACACCAAAACAGAAATTCTACCGGTTGTCCCCAAATCAGCATTTGCCATCGTAAGTGGTAGTCCAGCAGCCGCGGGGGGTAACCCCTTTTTACCCGATATAGTTTTTTCCTTTGTTGATTATTCGTTTCTAGCATGGATATAATTATATCCAGGGTGGTGTGGAGATCTCACCCTTGGGCATTTTGAAAAAAGATGAAAACATCCAAAATGGCTTCCAAAATCAACCTATCATCATATCTTTGCAACCAGACGAGATGATTAAAATTTTGTTTTACGTGT
This sequence comes from Escarpia spicata, assembly GCA_963995525.1. Classification (NCBI taxonomy): domain Eukaryota; kingdom Metazoa; phylum Annelida; class Polychaeta; order Sabellida; family Siboglinidae; genus Escarpia; species Escarpia spicata. Next base: position 70,899 of record OZ023211.1, read on the forward strand.
TTCCAGACATGAGGAATTCGATTCCACCATAATTGATATGAACAAATGTAAAGAAAACAAAATGGCGGCCTACAAATGGTTGCCAGCTATGCAAATTGTCACATACTTTCGACCAGTTAAAGTACACACACGATTAAAACGCCTTTTTACATGTTTTCAGACATACGAAATTCAATACCAGAAATTGTGACCACCATGGCTTTATCCAGGAAACACATTAAAGTTGGAGATGCTAAAGTGTTTGACACGGAAAAATCTATGCAAGAGCCACGTGCTTGCAGTCTAGCGCACGCGATCTTGACACAACCATGCTAATGGGCCATGAACTAGCATCTATTCCTACATCTATGTTAGATGAAAATGGAAATATGAGGGATGGCAAAACGAAATCCAATCTGAAGGATGCGCTCAAGGTGGAAGTGTCAAGACGGCTGACTGGACAAGATGTGCAGGCAACGTTCCTCGATGGGTGCACTGTCTTCTGGGCCTTGCCAACATATGGCACTGTACACGATTACCTTGTTCGGTTGTGCAGTTACCTGGACAGTCACTTAGCAAAATGTGACGTCTACCTAGTGTTCGACAGATACATTTAGGGCAGTACTAAGAAGGCAACCCGACGCGGCAAGGACAGAGGAGCAAGCAGAGTCTACACATTACGTTGCACAGCTCGCCTGCCACCATTAAAAGTCGTCCTAACCCTCACCATGAACAAAGATCAACTGATTGCACTCATCGTCGAGGACTTGGTTTCGCACAAGGCTGACTTTCAAAAGCATAAACTAATCGTCACTGGCAGATACCCGGTTCCTGTAGAAATCGCAAATGGTTGTGTAAGCAAACGCCAAGACATGGCTAGGAGGAGGGAGACACTCTGATTGTGCAACAAGTTTCACGTGTAGAGGATGGTACCGTCCTGGTCGGTGCAGATGACACCGATATCTTTGTTCTCTTGTTGTATTTCTGTCACAAAAGCAATATATCCTGCAAAGTTCTACTGGTTTCACCAATTCAAGGGCAAAATGTCCTAGATATCAGAGCTGCTGCAGAAGAGCATAGCTCTATCGTCCCAGATCTACTAGCAGCTCACGGTCTGACAGGTTGTGATACTGTGGCGTCATACGTTGGCGTTGGCAAGGTTGCAGCTCTGAAAGTTCTGAGACATGGCCAACATTCTCTCAAATTATTTGGAAACACAGGCAGACCACCTTTTTCGAAAGTAGTGGAACATGTCACACACTTCATGCTTCACGCCAACAAATGTGGTTTTCTAAAGTAAGCAGAAGTAAAGTTTCCGCACCAAAGCTGTGTTCATCACCACCCACAGGTGAAGCGTTCGAACAAAATGTCGCCAGAGCCCATCTGCAAGTTGCAATTTTGCTTCATGCTTTGGACCCAAACTCACCTGTACCAGACTCTACATCTTACGGTTGGTGGCAGGATGAGGGGACTATTGCGCTCAGTCCAACACTTCGTTAGCCTCAACTGGGTTGCTAAAGTTGACCAAATGCTCGTGTCGAAGTGAAATGCCATGTCGCACGAACAAGTGCAGCTGCAACAGCTCTGACAAGGCATGCACACCAGTTTGCACATGTCAGGGTGGACAAGCCTGCCAAAATGAAAGCGGCTAGTAAGTTCTACATGATGGAGATGAAGAGGACTGATGCTTAGAAAGGTAAGAATTTCACGAAATGATCATCTTATGTAATTCTCCTCACATAATAACACATGGAACTTTAATTGTGTAATGTTCTTATGTTTTTAGTTCGTGGAACATGAAATATAGTCTTTTTTGCATCGTCGGCAACAATTTGTAGCATACTTATGGCCGCAATTTTTTTTTCTTTAAATTTTTTCATATCAGTTATGGTGGAATCGAATTCCTCATGTCTGGAAACATATAAAACAACATTTTAATCATGTGTGTATCTTGTCTGGTTGCAAATATATGAGAAGTTGATTTTGGCGGCCATTTTGTATTTTTTTCATTTCAAAATGCCCAAGGCTGAAAACTCCAGACCCACCTGGATATCATTATATGCGAATAATCAACAAAGAAAAAACTATATCAGGCAAAAAGAGGTCAGGTCAAAAAAATGCCCTTTGGCTGCCGGACTATGAGCTCCGTGTGCGCGTCGGGACAGATGAAATCAGTGCAACTGATCATGTTAGAAATATCGGCGTCCACCTTGATAGACACCTGGATATGACTATGCAAGTGTCACGAACTATCAGCACTTGCTCGCTGCACCTGCGAAACATCGGGTTGATTCACCGTTACCTCACTCAACAGCGGAACGGGTAGTCAATGCTATGATTACATCCCGTTTGGACTACTGCAACTCTCTACTGTTCGGTACCTCAACCAATAACATCGGTCGATTGCAGCGACTCCAGAATGCTGCCGCTCGCCTTATTACTCGATAGGCTCGTTGTGAAAGTTCGACCCGTATTCTTCGCGAACTGCATTTGCTACCTATCCAACAGCGCATTGCATTCAAGATCGCTGTTCTTACGTACACGGCGCTGCACGAAGATCTCTCGCCTGTCTACATGCACAAACTTGTGCGTGTCTGTATGCCAGCTTCTTCGGTCTGCTGACTCAAACGCACTAGTTGTTCCGATAACACGCAGCAGAGCCGGTGACTGTAAATTTGTTCACGCAGTGGCAGCAGTCTGGAACGCTCTGCCGTCAAGTGTTACCAGCAAAACATCACTGGAATCATTTACATCTGTCTTGAAGACTCACCTGTTCACTGCAGCGTATATGTAACTAGGATGCATACCAACACTGTTTTACCATAGCTGATTGATGTTTAACGTTTAATTATTATTTATTTATCTATTTATTTACTTTCCATATGCATTTTAGCCTAATTTATTGATGTTTAAATTAAGTTTTGTTTATTTATTAAAATAATAATAACATGATCTTAACTATTTTATTTTATGATATCTTATATCACATTCCTTTTTTACTTCTAATATATTTATTGTCTTAATTACTATTATTATTAGTTCATTTTATCTATGATATAACAACTATTGTTTTTTATTCAAATGCTTTATTTTTAACACACATTTGTTTACTGTTGTAAAACGCCATGTGGCGCTTAACAAAATAAACTATTATTATTATTCTCCTGTGAAACACACTTCCTAGCCAACATGCATGACCTCTTCTCTTATTTCGACTCTAGAATCCTGATTTCGAAATGCTAGACATAACAATGTAATACTGGTAGTAGTAGTAGTAGTAGTAGTAGCGGTAGTAGTAGTAGTAGTAGTAATAGCAGTAGTAATAGTAGTAGTAGTAGTAGTGGTAGTAGTAATAGTAGTAGTAGTAGTAGTAGTAGTAGCTGTTGTAATAGTACTAGTAGTGGTAGTAGTAGTAGTAGTAATAGTAGTAGTAGTGGTGGTGGTGGTGGTGGTAGTTGTATTAGTAGTAGTAGTACTAGTTGTAGTGGTAGTAGTAGTAGTAGTAGTAGTAATACTAGTAGTAGTAATAATAGTAGTAGTAGTAATAGTAGTGTAATATTACTTACAACAACGTATATAAGTAATGTAGAATGTTTATTCAAACATCTATGCACGATGTACATCGTGACCGTGTGCCATGTGCTCCGCCCGATCTCTGGACGCATTCACCAACACTAGGTGGCGCCACTGCTTCGCTAGATTACCACATCTTCCTTTCCATATAAACAAATTATTGTTGGTTACACATTTCGAAAGTTGACAATTATAACTTTATGAAGTTCATATTGTCCTTAATGACTGGTCCCAAACACCACCAGTCATAACTTTATATTTCCTGGATGTACCTTGATGGGGGTTTTCTAGCACGTTTTGAGGCCCTTGGAAATGACTGCTCGTTTATTATGGGCTTGGGTCGTGCCTGACCTTCGTTGCAACTCTTCACTAGCACCCTACTTTCAACCAAGGAATCTGTTGCTGTGTTTAAGTCAGCTTGAACTGGGCGGTTCGATTTCTTCTCAGCATGACCTCTGAAACTGTCTCAACCTGGTAAGACCGTGGTGCAACTTCTTGTATCACCGTTCCATCCTGGGACCACAGTCCATTGTTATAATTGCGGAGTCTCACTCTGTCGCCTGTCTTGAGTGGTGGCAGTGTGCGAGTTCCTTTGTTGTAGTACTTGCTTTGTTTTTCCTTCTGTCTCTGCTTCTTTAGTACCACTTCCTCCGAGCTGTATAGTGTCAACAAGTCTGTGTTTATTGGTAAGTTTGACCGAAGTTTCTGGTTCATCAACAATTCCGCTGGAGACTTGCCAATCTGTAGAGGTGTCGTCCGATATATCAGTAAGTTCTTCATGAAATCCTCTCCGCTATCCTGTGATTTCTTCAAGAGATTTGAAAATTTTCACATAACTTTTAGCTAAACCATTTGACTTTGGGTAGTGTGGGCTTGAGGTATTATGCACAAATTCCCAGTGCTTTGCAAATTCTGCGCTTACATACTGTGGCCCATTGTCACTAAACAGAACATCAGGAATCCCATGTCGTGCAGATATGTCTTTCAGACAATCTATGATCGATCGGCTGTTCACTGTAGTCAAACATTGAACCTCAAAATAGTTTGAGAAGTAGTCCGTCACTACAGTGTAGTTCTTGCCGTCCCATGTGAACAAATCGCTCTATTTGGCGATTCATGTGGAAGTAGAGGTTCTGTCTGGTGCTGAGGTTTGTTTTTCATGCAAATTCTGCACTGATTCACCAAATCTGTGATGTCTGTATTCATGAGTGGCCAATACACAACTTCACGAGCACGTTTCTTACATTTGTCCATTCCCAGATGTCCTAGGTGTATCTTCTCAAGCATGAGCTTCCTCGTGCTTGTGGGAATCCCAATCTTACTTCCCTTGACAATGACACCGTTGATCACTAACAATTCTTCTCTGCAATTCCAGAACTCACGGACTTCCATGTCACATGCATCCTTAGTTGGAGGCCATCCTTTCTGGATCATCTCGATAAGAGGCTTCATACTCTTACTCACATCTGATTTGGTCCATTCTGGCACTAGAGACTGGCATGTTTGATGTCATCATGTTGACATAAACTTGTACATCTTCTTCTCTAGAAGACTGGACCTCACTGGGATATGTCGCCCTGGATCAGCTGTGTGTATGAATTGTCCTGGAGTGTACGACACCTTCAGTGTGTATTTCTGGGGTCTGATCATAAGTCTCTGTTTTCTCAGTGGGCAATCATTCAAGGACTTCACAAGTGGTTTATGATCGGTTTCAACAATGAATGCTTGTCCATATAGGAACTGATGGAATCGTTCACACGCAAACATGATGCTGAGAAGTTCCTTCTCAATTTGTGCGTATCTTGTTTCAGCACTTGTCATCGCTCTGGATGCATACGCTACTGGCTGCCATACGCCATCATGTTGTTGCAGAATCACTGCACCAAAACCAAACTGAGACGCATCTGATGAGATTTTCACAGTCTTCGATGGATCGTAGAATTTCAGCAGAGGCTGAGTGGATAACAAAGTTTTGAGATCTTGCCATGCCTGCTCTTGCTCTCGTCCCCATTGCCACTCAACAGTCTTATCAAGCAGAATTCGGAGTTTCTCAGTCTTCGTCGACAGGTTGTAGACGAACTTTCCAAGATAATTGACCATTCCTAGAAATCTCTACACTTCTACCTTGCTACTTGGCCTGGGCATGTTCATTATGGCAGAAACCTTTCGCTCATCTGGTTAGACCCCACGTTCCGTTAAGACATCACCAACGAACACAAGCTTCTTCACACCTAACTCACACTTGCTTCGGTTGAGCTTTAAGTTGGTTTCTCGTGGTTTCCAACACATCACGCAGTCGCTCATAATGCTCCGCCTTTGTACCACCCCACACCATGACGTCATCCATCGTAGTATCGACGTCATCAATATGCTCAAACAACATGTCGACTTTCTTGTGATACACGTCTGGAGCTGATGAGATACCAAACGGAAGCCTGAGAAACTTGAACCTACCAAATGGAGTGTTAAAGGCACACAGGTTTGTACTGTCTTCATCAAGTTTCATTTGCCAAAACCCACTAGACGCGTCTAACTTACTGAAGTATTTGGAATCGCTAAACTGAGCCATTATCTCATCACGTGTTGGTAACTTGTAATGTTCACGCCTAATTGCTCGATTTAGGTCACGTGGGTCAAGACATAAAATGAGATCACCGTTTTTCTTTTCAACCAACACTAATGAACTAACCCAATCGGTTGGCTCCTCGACCTTTTCAATAACCTCCAGCTTTCCCATGCGTTCAAGTTCATCCCTAAGTTTACCTTTTTGAGCAAATGGTACTTTTCTTGCTGGGTGTACTACTGGAGTGACATTTTCATCGTCCGTGATAGAGTATTCTCCTTCAAGACACCCTAACCCCTGAAACACGTCCTTGTATTCATCTAACAAGTCTGAGTAATCTACCTCAACTGTTTCATCATTTACCACATAGACTATTTTCACAAGACCTAGTCGCTCACATCTATCAACCCCTAAGATTGCTGGCTTCTTACCAGGTACCACAACAAATGACACATTTGCAACCTTCCCTTTATGGGATACTTTCCCAACACACCGGCCCAGAACTGGAATATCTCCACCATCATAACCCTTCAGGGAACAGTTGTCTTATGGACTTTAAATATAGGTTTGAAATGGTTTAGATCATCTTGAGACAGCACATTAGCATGTACTCCTGTATCAAGCTTACAGGGAACAATACACCGATTCACGATCAGTGGGTGAACCCATTCAGAGTGTACCGAGTTAATCAACAGTTCGTCAGTTATCATGTCAACAATGTCAACAAACAGTTCTCCCTGGTCATCTTCATTATCTACGACTTTCACCGACCTCTGGGGACAACATCTGATAGTTTCCTCGTCTCTGACACTTGGTGCACATCTTGTTATACGCCGGACATCGTCGAGGTGCATGCACAAGTCCACATCTTCTACAGGAGTATTCATCATGTCGACCTCCTGCTGTGCCATCCTGCTGTGAAGCATAACTGCTGCTTTGGACCTGGCAGCTTCGTACATCTCCTCACTGTGTTGACCGACGTCCCCTCAGGCACAATGTGTAGCTCCTGTGCTTGTGTCTTCACTATTTCTGATATTCGCAACAGTTTCTCCCGCGCTGAATTGTCACTTATCCCTCGCACCAACTGGGTCAGAATCAAGGAATTTTCAAGTGGTGGAAACTCACACGACCTAATTTTTTACCTCAGTTCCGTGATAAACTGGTCAATTGTCTCCCCTTGTTTCTGTTGGTAGGTGAAGAATTTATGTCTTTCAAATGTCAGGTTCTTCTTGGGTGTACAAATTCTTCAAATTTTGTCAACACATGCTTCAACACCATGGACTGGTTGGCTATCACTTGATCTTGGACATCTTTTATGTCCCATGTGAACGTATTGTACAGTTCCAGTGCCTCTCCCCTATAACATGTAGCAGTATGGACGTCTTCACTCTCTCTGCTTTCCCTGCTGCACCTGACGCCTCTAAATATTTGTCAAACTTCTGTCTGAACTTCGCCCAGTTGTCAGACAAATTCCCTGTGAGCTGCAGCCCAGGTGATGGGGGTAATTTATCCATAGTTCATTGCACATAGTCAACAATACGGATTACTAGTGAATCTGGTCAACATTTCAGTCACTTGTTATCGCTCAGTCAATTACTGGGCGATTTAACCATCTCAGTTTTGGCCGATATAACCATCTCAGTTCTATCAATTTCTAGCGCCTAGTTTCCAATATCTCGTGTGTCTTCTGTCACCATGTAATATTACTTATAACAACGTATATAAGTAATGTAGAACGTTTATTCAAAACATCCCGACCTCTGGACGCATTCACCAACACTACGCGTGTTCTTATTTAGGTTCAAGAAGGTGGCGCCACTGCTTCGCTAGATTACCACAAGTAGTAGTAGTAATAGTAGTAGTAGTAGTAGTAGTAGTGGTGATGGTGGTGGTGGTGGTGGTGGTGGTGGTGGTGGTGGTGGTGGTGGTGGTGGTGGTGGTGGTGGTGGTGGCGTTGGCGGTGGTGGTAGTTGTAGTAGTATTAGTATTAGTTGTAGTGGTAGTAGTAGTAGTAGTAGTAGTAGTAGTAGTAGTAGTAGTAGTAGTAGTAGTAGTAATAGTAGTAGTAGTAGTGATAGTAGTAGTAGTGCGAGGTGTCTCTCAGACAATGCCAGCTATCAGTGTGCGAGGTGTCTCTCAGACGATGTCAGCTATCAGTGTGCGAGGTGTCTCTCAGACGATGTCAGCTATCAGTGTCCGAGGTGTCTCTCAGTCAATGTCAGCTATCAGTGTGCGAGGTGTCTCTCAGACAATGCCAGCTATCAGTGTGCGAGGTGTCTCTCAGACGATGTCAGCTATCAGTGTGCGAGGTGTCTGTCAGACGATGTCAGCTATCAGTGTGCGAGGTGTCTCTCAGACAATGCCAGCTATCAGTGTGCGAGGTGTCTCTCAGACAATGCCAGCTATCAGTGTGCGAGGTGTCTCTCAGACGATGTCAGCTATCAGTGTGCGAGGTGTCTCTCAGTCAATGTCAGCTATCAGTGTCCGAGGTGTCTCTCAGTCAATGTCAGCTATCAGTGTGCGAGGGGTCTCTTAGACGATGTCAGCTATCAGTGTGCGAGGGGTCTCTTAGACGATGTCAGCTATCAGTGTGCGAGGGGTCTCTTAGACGATGTCAGCTATCAGTGTGCGAGGGGTCTCTTAGACGATGTCAGCTATCAGTGTGCGAGGGGTCTCTTAGACGATGTCAGCTATCAGTGTGCGAGGGGTCTCTTAGACGATGTCAGCTATCAGTGTGCGAGGGGTCTCTTAGACGATGTCAGCTATCAGTGTGCGAGGGGTCTCTCAGACGATGTCAGTTATCAGTGTGCGATGTGTCTCTCAGACAATGCCCGCTATCAGTGTGCGAGGTGTCTCTCACACCATGCCAGGTATACGTGTGCGAGGTGTCTCTCAGACATGTTTCTACCGCATGATATTGCATTTTCATTGGCCTTTTTAAAATGTAATGCTAGAAACTGGAGCATGATCTAATCCTTGCAACTCGCAGCTGTCGAAGGTTTCGACAGAGACAAGGAAGAAGCAGCAGCACCTAGCGTTAAAGACGATCCATCGACATCCGATCATGTAGGACTTAGGATTACAAATTGGAATTATCAAAAGTTTATTACAAATTCTTACGAACTGCGATAGTAAGAGAAAGACTAGGAATCATAGGCTCCTGTGCTCAACAAATATTCGCACTCAGACGCATTATAGAGAATTGTTTTAGGCCACCAAGAGCATGGACATGTTTAATCATTGCCGCCCAAAACAATATCTAGCAGTTAAAATGATGCATATATGCTTTCCCAATGTTATCTAAAAGAGCATATATATCCCTCCAACCATCCCCCCCTCTCTCTCTCTCTCCCTCTCCCCCTCCCTCCCTCCATCTTTCCCCGCCTCCCACATATTCAGATCCTCGCCACCCCTCGCAAGGCTTCGTTACGCAGGCCTCTATAAACGACCCATAAGTTCCTTTTCAGCACTACTCCCATCCTGTCACACACAGTACACACATCGATTTCATATTCGTTGCATGTCTGTATTGGTTCTTATTTCACGGGCATATTGTATGAAAATAGTTCAATAGTTCTCAGGAAATAGTGTGTGAGAACAGTCCAAAAGGCCCCAAGAAGTATTGTGTGAGAACTGTTCAAGATGGCGCAAGAAGCGTGTCAGTCGCCACCTTCACCATACCTAGACTCAACAAGGCGTTATTGAAAAGTTTATATATCTGCTCGTCTTGTGAACTTTGGCAGTTGTCAAGCTGTCAAGCTATCAAGTGCCGCCCAACAGCCTCTTGTGATTTATCCTTTCACAGGTCGCTACTCTCGACTGGAGTTGTAACTTTTTCTCACCATTTATCATAGGTTAGTTTTGTCCCTTTGCATCCTAAATACTATCGATCTATCTCTATGCCCGCCTGCCCGCCTGCCCGCCTGCCCGCCCGCCCGCCCGCCCGCCCGCCCGCCCGCCCGCCCGCCCACCTGCCCGTCTGTCCGTCTGTCTAAGAACTTTGATAGTACAGTTTCGTCGGTGTGTGGGAGAGGTAGAATTGTAAGAATAGCACAGAGACGGTCATACAACAGAGATTATCGTACACTATAACAGAGATGGCCATATAAGATCAGCTACTCTGACATTGATCACAGATGTGATCACATAGTAGAGAGTACTGTGACACGTGTCACGTACTCTCTCACCACACTCATCGAATCCACGCATTTGAAATACGACTTGTGGCCCATTTATCATGTGGCGACAGGTGAGTAGTTTAACTTGATCTGAGCGTTGGAACTGTCAGGATCAATTGTCTGTTCACAACATAAAAATTATGACTATACAGCATATAACACAACTCTCAAAATTCGCATATTTGCCAGAAAAAAACAACTGAAGATGTGTTTGAAATATTTTAACAAGCAGCTAAAAGAATTCCTAAACATGTAGTACATATTACACGACGTATAGATAAGAAAGTACATGTTGTACAGTGCGCATGACATGCGGCTGTTCAGAATGCACAACATGTTGTACACGTTGCACGATATGTTGTACAGCACGCACGGCATATATTACAAAATGTGAAAACACGTCAATGGGAATGTATGAACGTGTAGAAGCCAAGGTCATAGAAGCCAAGGTCATAGAAGATCATAGAATTTGTGTGTCGATTTATTCTGGTCGTACATGTAAAAAATTATATAGCACGAAATAGTAATAAGAGATGTGAATTTAAATATAAGGTCTTTTTGTAGTTAACAGTAGCCTAGTCGGGCGTTTGCTCAAAATCATCATTCTAATGGCCACTTACGTTGTTGCCGCCAAAAAGCGTGACCCTAGAGTTCGCGCGGAAGGTTAAGTGGTATTTACTTACATTCGTAGATAAACACTTTATCTGGCGACATTTGTCAGTCAACCGTTTACAAGCGACAACCGCAGTGTGTTTTTGTTGAAGGTACTGGGTAATTCATTATTAATCAGTATTCTTAAAAACGTATTTTTATTAACACTGTTTGGGCGCCATAATAATGTTAAATAGTTATTACTCTAAAAAGCACCACATTTATGCAATTATATTCATTGGCGCTATACTTAAACGGCATATTACATTGTGTAATGTTATTGTCATATGTGTGTGTGTGTGTGTGTCTGTGTGTGTGCTTGCGTGCGTGCGTGCGTGCGTGCGTGCGTGCGTGCGTGCGTGCGTGCGTGCGTGCGTGCGTGCGTGCGTGCGTATAAGGGTGTGTATTGGCCAGGCCACAGAAAATGTTCCCACTTCAAATTCACCACCTTTTTCTTGTTTCATGGTCATTTGTTTAACACATATTGCCTTGTAGTTATAATTTCTGGCTGTCTGTATGGCATATATGCTCTGAAACATAGACATGTTTTCTGTATTCTTCTACGACAGCTGGTTCCTAAGACACGAATGGTCAACTTGTCACTAGAAGGCTTTGTTTGTTTGGTTCAAATGATGAAATGAATAGGTGTCCAAAAAAAAATACAACCTGGTAAAAACTAGCACATATTGCATGATGTCCGGAACGCGGTTTTTAGATAAGCAGCATGATAACATATTAATCTAATTGCAGCTATATAATACAAGTATTTTAATGGACTGAAAGTGAATGGACAGGAGATATATGAATTGAGATATGCCGATGACACAATGTTAATATCCGACACACAAGAATGATTAGATAAACTGATAACTACTGTTAAAGAGCACAGCGAGATGAAAGGATTGAAACTAAACGTAAAGAAGACTAAGATTATGGATGTGAAGGGATGTCGAGAACCATCAGAAGTCACAGTAGATGGCGAGGAAATAGAACGAGTGGAATTTTATATATATCTGGGGTCACTGATAAAAGCGGGTGAAGATGGGACGAACGAGATCAAGCGGAGGTTGGCAATGGCGAGTAAAAAGTTGACGGAGATGAAGGAGCTGTGGAAAGCAACGAACAAAGATATAAAACTACGAATTATCCGAGTCTGCATATTTCCAACTGCTACGTATGGATGCGAAACCTGGACTCTTAATAAGAACATTACTATTTGCATCTGAAAACAAGTGTTATAGGAAGATATTACGAGTTTCGTGGACTGAATGTAGAACTAACGAATCCATCGCAGATGAGCTTGGGGTTATACCCGGGACTTTATTGAACTTTGTAACGAAACAGAAACTAAGTTATGTCGGCCATGTGAAACGGCATATGCCTCTAGAGAGACTAATAATGGAAGGAAAAGTGGAAGGCAGCAGAAGTAGAGGAAGACCTAGGTCACAATGGGAGAAGGACATAGAGGAATGGATGGGAGCAGACGTCTGGCGAGTGGGGAGACTGGCAAACTAAAGAGCTGTCTATAGACAATCCATCAAGGCTGCAACGTCCGGAAATGGATAAACAAACCCAAGAAGAATACACTATTTACAAATTTCACATAATCTCATTTATCATGCAAAAAACATAATTGGCTATCGCTAAGTGGCATATATATATATATATATCGATCCTCAAACTGTTTTAAAAGTTAAAAAAAGTCCCTGTTTTAATGCAAATTTCGTGACGTGAATATATTTTACTACTTCTGTTGGGTGATGTATCCGAAATGTCTCACATGTAATGTGAATTGATATTGATTCCATGTGTAACTGTTTAGTTGTACTATACATGCAAACATGTCATGATGTCCGTCATGTGCACAGTTAGCCGTGATGTCCGTCATGAAAGCTACTGTTTCCAGCAGATCACTTCAGCTCAATGGTGCGTAGATATATAAAGTGCGACATAAACTACACGTATGGTAAATATTATATTATTCCTAATATGTTGTAAATGCATATAGTTAACAAATATTATACAACAGTTGCGTAGTGTCTACGTTTTCTGTCCATAAAGATGCACATGTGCATCACAATTATAGGCATTCTTAGCAGTAACCAGCAACACAAGCAGGTGAATATATGACAAGGTTTGAAACACAGCGCCAAATATATGGTCCATACAGAATATGCAGTTTCTTCATCCAGAAAACACATAATATGTGATGCAAAAATGTGTGTAGTCGGTTTCAGCGAAAAATTATTGAATGGTAGCTAGATAATAAAAATTACTGATAGCTGATTGCGTTGTGAATAATACCCGTGATGTCCGTCACGTTTATATGGCCGGTTTTGCTATTGGCATCAGTATATCCAGATCGAGGCATGCCCGTATACTTCTGGATGCCCTTGATACTTAAATGTAATCACCAACGAGGTTGCGGTACACTGGGTGGCAAATTAAATTGTCAGCAGAATGTGCAAAACTCATTAATAATTAAATGTCATATTTTATGTTGAGGCACACTATATCTACTTCCAGCCAAAGTCACCGTTCGGTCAATTTACGCAATAAACATTTAAGGTTTCTTGCAAAAGAGCCTGGTGAAATAATCTTTCAGTAGATATAATTGTCTGACATACGAAATATATTTTGGCACATGATGTCCATCACATGCAGAACAATGAAAACCGGTTGCTCTTTAAAAAAAACTCCTGTTAGAACATATTGAATTTTTACTCACAACAAAAATGAATGGGAACATTTTCCGAGGTCAGCCCTCATATTACATAATGTTATATATTATATTATATATACATATACATATATATTATATATAATGTATTACATATATATATTATAATATATATATATATATTGTATATGTTTATATATATATATATATATTATATATATAATATTGTATATATATATATATTATATTATATATATATAAATATAATATATATATATATATATTATAATATATATATATATATCATATAATACTATATATATTATAACATGTATATATATCTATATATATAATATTATAATAATATTATGATATATATATATATATATTATAATATATATATATATATAAACATATGTATGTATATATATTATAATATATATATTTATATATATATATATGTATCACTATATCAATATTTTTAATTTTCAGATTGTTAGCGTTGAACGACAATGAAGCATGTGGTCTGTAGTTTTATTTTAATTTTATTTCCAAATAAAATAGTAACAACCATAACTACTTGTAGCAAATAATTATACGTTCGTAATTATAATATTGTCATAATAAAATTATTATGACACATACATGATTATAACACATTCATAACTATAACATTCTTAATTATAGCACTAATAGTATGCTTAGTGTGATTAATTATATCACTCATCATACATACCAGATGCGTAGAATAAATGGTGAAAACTAGCCGAATTTTTTGCATTACCTTTTATTAAAATGTTACGTTATGACAGGTAACATCACTGACATAATCGTTTAGTCTATGCCGTTGTGTCATTTCTTGAAAATGTCATATAGATTTTTTTTAATGTATCATTAATGATTTCGGCTCAAAGAATACTAACAATGTCCTACAATGCATTACTTGTGAAGGGTAATATCATGTTAATTGTATTACATGTTTGAACAAACAAAATGCTCGAGATTACTGTGAGCCCTGGTATTGTATTAAATGTGTGTCCAGTATATTTCCATACAACCATATCGATATTAACAGTGTATTTGTAGACGACATCTCTGAAAGTTGGATGCATATTAAAATGTATTTCTCAGAAAGAACTAGAAAGAAAGTTTTACATAATGTTAAATTAACAGTTAGACCTACCTGGCTAGCGAGATAATCGATCGATGAACTTCTGCCCATTTTGTCGCACATAGTTGTCGCATCCATGCAGTCGTCCGTTGTTCCAGATCAATATAACACTAGCTAAGTATCGCCACTAATCAAGAAGGCTGGACTAAATCCAGAAAATTAGTGCAGAACTGTCGAAGTGAATCTAATCTGGCATTTCTCTCTATAGTAATTAAGCGCGTTGTAGCAAAACAGCTAAACGCCCACATGCAAGAGAATAATTTGCACGGCCAGTTTCAATCGGCATATCGACAAGATCACCTAACTGGTACAGCTCTGCTTAAAGTACACAATGACATTTTATCTGCAGTAGACCGTGGCTGAGTTGTTGTGTTGGCTATGCTTGATTTGACCGCCGCTTTCGACGTCATTGTCCACGGCATTCTATTGAGCAGACTCACTCACACATTTCGAACTGAATTTAATGGACGTCTATGCTGTAGCCTAGAAGAAATTGGTGAATTGCCTCGAATAAATTTACTGATGCTAAATTATTAGAAGACGGGTGTCATGGTGTTTGGTACTAAATAGAAGTTGCCACTACTAAAGGACATTTGTTTCACTATTGGTGACTTGACTATGATTTCACCATCACTGTTAGCAACCTTGTTGTTTTCGATCCATCCCTCGATTTCATATGGTAAATAACTATCGGAACAATAAAAAGGGTGGTGGCATGGCTGTCTGATTAAAAGAGTCGCTTCTTTACAAACGTAGAGACGATTTATATAAATGTAATGCAGATACAGAGTGTGTGTTTATTGAAATACGCGACGCGATCTGCCGCCTGCGCTTCACACTGGTGGTGGCTGATGTTACATGTGGTTAGTGCTTTCATCAGTGAGTCTTTGTAATGTTTCCGCGGCGCTTCTGTTGCGTTTCCCTGTGGACAGTTCTCCATACCGAACCATCTTGGGCAAGCGGGTTTCCTCCATTCTGGAGACATGCGGTGGGCAGCATCGCAGCTGTATCTGGAGGAGTGTAGCCACCATGCTGATGCTCTTTGCTGTCTCCAGCACCTCGACATTAGATCCATGTTTTGCTCCCTGCACTTTTCCTGGATTTTTCTCAGGACGAACACCATGTCAATTGTGCCCCTGTTGGCCCTGAAAGCACACTGATTCTCCGGTAGGTGTTTTTCTGTGATGACAGGTATCAGTCTGTTCAGAATGACTCTTGCCAGAATGTTGCCAGCGAATGAGAGCAGCGTTATCTCACTATAGTTGGAGCAATCTGATTCATCGCCCTTATTCTTGTATATGGTGACAATCGCAGCATTTTAAAGATCTTGAGGAACTTTGCTCTGCTCCCAGCAGCAAACAAACAAAGTTCGTGGAGTTTGGCGTGCACGGTTGCCCTCCATGTTTCCAGATGCCAGGTGGGATGCCATCTACTCCAGCAGCTTTGCCACTCATCAGTTTCTCTATGGCCTTCATGGTTTCCTGCAGAGTTGGTGTCTAGTCCAGTTCAGTTTTAACTGGTTGTTGCTGGATGTGGTCGATTGCCGAAGCTTTAACTACACGACTGGTGTTAAAGAGATTGCTGAAATGTTCAGACCAACGGTCCAAGACGTCTTCTTTGTCTGTTAGGAGCTCCTTCCCATCAGCACCCTGTAGGGGATTCTGAGTCTGGTATGAGGGACCACATACAGCTTTCAGAGCTTCATAGAAACCTATGTAATCCCTAGTATCAGCGTAAAGCTGGGTTCTCTCAACTAGGGATGTCCACCATTCGTTCTGAATGTCTCGTAGTTTACGCTGAAGGATGCTCCATGCTTGACGGAAGGCCGCCTTTCGCTACTGACAGGATGGTTGAGCCAGGTTGGCTTGGTGCGCTGGTCGTTTCTTCGCTAATAGATCTTGAATTTTACTGTTGTTTCCTTGAACCAATCGAAGTTTTTTTCTTTGTGGAGAACCCAAGTGTTTCTGCAGATGTATCCAAGACAGCAGTCTTGATGTGTTTCCATAGCATTTCTGGGAATGGGTATTCTTTACATCTTAAATTGGTTTGTAACTTCTCTTGGAAGTTTGTCTTTTTCTGCATTTTGTAGGTTGCATACATTGAGTTTCTTCCTTGGGGCTCCATCAATTGTAGGTTTTGGTTTGAAGTGGAAGTTAACTTTGGTGATAACGAGTCTGTGATCTGTGTGACATTTTTCGCTGGGCATCACTCTGTTGTGCTTGACGTCCTCCAAGTCCCGCTGACGCACTAGAACATAATCTAACGTGTGCCAATGTTTAGACCTGGGACGCATCCAGATTGTCTTCAGACGGTTCTTCTGCTGGAAGATGATGTTTGTAATTATGAGTTGTAGTTTTGCGCGGAGGTCAAGTAGCATTCGTCCATTTTCATTGCAGTTGCCGCCCCGTGCTTTCCTGGCACTCCTTTATTTTGTAAGATGACTGTAAAGTGCAATTGATTTAAACAGTATTGCTGCTCTTCTTCTTCTTCTTCTTCTCCTGCTCCTGCTCCTGCTCTTGCTCCTGCTCCTCCTCCTCCTGCTCCTGCTCCTGCTCCTGCTGCTCCTCCTCCTCCTCCTCTTCCTTCTCCTTCTCCTTCTCCTTCTTCTCCTTCTTCTTCTTCTTCTTCCTATGAAGCTCCACTATGGGATCTCCAGAGGAAGAGTGTTTAACATGTACCATCGAATGTATTGTATCACAGTTTTTTTTATAATAAACCATCATCATCACCATCAGTACAGTCGTCATTTGTTTGGTAGCCATATTGGATTAATGGATCGTTGATCGCCATAATTCAACATACATATATATATATATAGGATATATATATATATATATATATATATATATATGTATATATATATATATATATATATATGTAATATCACGATACATGCATGAAACATGGTACAGTAATATATTTCCCCGTACCAATACATTTTTGATGTGTGTCCACCGCGAAACCATGAGCGATGTGTTTTTTAATATTCGACCCAGCGTTAATTATAAGAGAGAATCTGCTTGTTCTTTTGGCTTTTCCACGTATTACATAGTAGAGTAGCTCAACGTTGTTTAAGATCACAGTTAATGCGTAATATTGGCAACATACAAGTTATAATAAAATTACGTAGTACCAATTAATCAGCCAGAACAGACAAAAATCAGTACCTTTCTTCAACATATGCACATCGAAGAGAGGTACAAGTCAGTTGTCTCATATGCCGCGCCGCATTAACGCGCGAAGACCATTCGTACACAAATATTCACCACTGCCTATAACCAGGTGTGTGTGTGTGTGTGTGTGTGTATGTGTGCGTGTGTGTGAGTGAGTGAGTGCGTGTGCGTGCGTGCGTGCGTGCGTGCGTGCGTGCGTCCGTGCGTGCGTCCGTGCGTGCGAGTATAATAAATCGGTAGTCATCTTGAATATAATAACGTAACTAGAAATTTAAATTGGCAAGAATATAAACTGTACGCGAGGCTGTAAAACGTGGTACAACGGCTTAGACTAGATGCCTCATAAATTGAAGTCATGGATCAGTGATCAGGAGGATATAAATGACATTTACTGGTTCTCACATTGAAAAATACTAGATTTCATCATCCGTAGGAGCTACGAGCAGAGCACCACTGACTGAGACTATACGCCTTGAATTTATTTATTTAGGCAAATTTATTTGAAAATATTCATGATTATCATAAATTTGCGCGTTATGACTCGCACTGTCATTAGTGGCAAAAACAAATCTGGCGGATAATGTGTTATTACAATTGTTACTGTAGGAATATATAGTAAATAAAACCTGAGATTATTTGATAACCGTAGATCAAACAACAGAATACCAATACTACATTCTGTTGAAAAAAGCACATCTTTGACACAAATCAAAACAATGCATTGACTCAGGTATACATCTCGTTGCTCGTACCGCTGTAGGCTTCCTCTGACGTGTTGTAATTCGTGTTTGTCTTCTTGTAGCGTCTCCTTCTGTCCGCCTGTATGGTCGTCGCGCTGGTGACCGAGGCTGCGGCCAATGTCGGCGATTACAGATACTGTATAGAGTGTTGTAAGAAAGGCTACATTCGCTGCATGACGGTGTGTCAAAACCCGCCCACCGAGAAGCAAATAGCTTGCACCAAGAGGCTCTTCGATTGCACCGTAAGCTGCGGCACGAAACACCCCGGCAAGCATTGACGTTTTTGTGAATAAATCACTTTTGTTTTACTAGAAAACGTCTCCTGTCCCTGCGTCGTTATATAACATAATTTATACGCATTATATTATATCCACACCATAGTTTACCATAGGTGTTTGAGAATTATGCGAATTGTCAATAGGGTATAAATAAAATCATTCTTTTTCGTCAATGACGTTATGTCCGATGTGTGGATAACGCAACTCCTGGCCGACGGACGAGTGGCAGCAATCAGTTTGTTTTAGGAGAATAAAACATGTGATCATGTGATCAGGTTCAATAACACACTCTACATTCGGTCTTGTTATTCAGTTGTCCGCACCGTTGTCTGGCTATGATTAGGTTTAGGAGGGTATATAACGTGTTGTTGCTATCTGGGGTGTCGTATTTCTATTGTATATGTAAAAATGCAATTTGTCTTGTCGGCGTACTTAATTAATTTATGCACAGCTATGAAATTGTATTCTACATTAAACAATGTAATGTTTGAAGGTGATATAAGTGTAACTCTACGTATGATATGTTGATTATGGATAAATAAAAACCACTACAGTGTTGTGCTATTATTCTTGTCGTAGTATTGTATTTTATTTACGTCGATTGTCCTAGTTGTGCCGTTGACATGTCACCACATGAGAGATTTGTTCGTATAAGTCGACGTGGAGACGACTGGACGGGAGCTGTCATTTTCATATGCAACGCCTCTATCGCTGATTACACATCACTCGGGAGCTGTCATCTGCAGATGCAGCGCTTCTATCACTGTCTACAAAGCACACGGGAACCGTCATTTATAGATATGGTGCATCTATCACAGCATACAGACCATACGGAAGCTGTCATCTGCAGATGCAGCGCCTCCATCACTGTCTACAGGGCACAAAGGAGCCGTCATCTGCAGATGCAGCGCCTCTATCACTGCCTACAAATCACACGGAAGCCGTCATCTGCAGACGTGGCGCCTCTGTTACTGTCCGCAAATCACACGGAAACCGTCATCTGCAGATGCGACGCCTCGTCCACTGTCTACAGGGCACACGGAAGCCGTCATCTGCAGATGCAGAGCCTCTATCAATCTCTACATGGCACACGGGAGCTGTCATCTGCAGATGCAGTGCCTCTATCACTCTCTACAGGGCACACGGGAGCTGTCATCTGCAGATGCGGAGCTTGTATCACTGTCTACAGAGCATACGGGAGCCGTCATCTGCAGATGCAGCGCCTCTATCACTCTCTACAGGGCACACCGGAGCTGACATCTGCAGATGCGGCACCTCTATCGCTGTCTACGGAGCACACGGGAGCCGTCATCTACAGATGTGCTGCCTCTATCACTGTCTATTAATGATTCTGTGAACAGTTGGCGTCATCTCACGCTTTCGTCAAGTCGGTGAAGATTATATTGTTTGTGTGTGTGTGTGTGTGAGTGAGTGTGTGTGTGTGTGTGTGTGTGTGTGTGTGTGTGTGTGTGTGTGTGTGTGTGTGTGTGTGTGTGTGTGTGTGTGTGTGTGTGTGTGTGTGAGTGAGTGTGTGTGTGTGTGTGTGTGTGTGTGTGTGTGTGTGTGTGTGTGTGTGTGTGTGTGTGTGTGTGTGTGTGTGTGTGTGTGTGTGTGTGTGTGTGTGTGTGTGTGTGTGTGTGTGTGTATGTGTGTGTGTGTGTGAGTAAGTGTGTGTGTGTGTGTGTGTGTGTGTGTGTGTGTGTGTGTGTGTGTGTGTGTGTGTGTGTGTGTGTGTGTGTGTGTGTGTGTGTGTGTGTGTGTGTGTGTGTGTGTGTGTGTGTGTGTGTGTGTGAGAGAGAGAGAGAGAGAGAGAGAGAGAGAGAGAGAGAGAGAGAGAGGGGGGGGGGCGGTGTGTGTGACAGAGCGGTGTGTGACAGGGCGGTGCGTGACAGGTCGGTGTGTGTGACAGGGCGGTGCGTGAAAGGGCGGTGTGTGACAGGTCGGTGTGTGTGACAGGGCGGTGCGTGACAGGGCGGTGTGTGACAGGTCGGTGTGTGTGACAGGGCGGTGCGTGAAAGGGCGGTATGTGACAGGGCGGTGCGTGACAGGGCGGTGTGCGCCATAACGCCCTAGCTATTTCATGCCATCTCTTTATATCGATGCAACGCGACTCGTTTTAATAATAACAATAATAATAAAGTAACTTCTACTGCGCCTAACTCCTTGGAACGAGAGGCCCATCAAAACATAAGGACTGGTCAATATCTACATCGATAAGCAGTATTCAAGTTGTCAACAGATAGATGGATACGCCAGGGAGCTAGGGTGGATAAGTTGTCAACAGATAGATGGATACGCCAGGGAGCTAGGGTGGATAAGTTGTCAACAGATAGATGGATACGCCAGGGAGCTATGGTGGATAAGTTGTCAACAGATAGATGGATACGCCAGGGAGCTAGGGTGGATAAGTTGTCAACAGATGGATGGATACGCCAGGGAGCTATGGTGGATAAGTTGTCAACATATAGATGGATACGCCAGGGAGCTATGGTGGATAAGTTGTCAACAGATAGATGGATACGCCAGGGAGCTATGGTGGATAAGTTGTCAACAGATAGATGGATAGGCCAGGGAGCTATGGTGGATAAGCAACGTTATAAAGGTATGTTTTTTTAATGACGGCGGAACTGTGTAATATTTTCAGCATATTCCAAAGAGTTGGCGCAGCAATAAAAAAGCTTTAGTTCTAATGTTAATGTAGAATTTAGGAACAAACAATAAGTCCGAACTAGATGATCGAAGCTGGATAGGTTTCCTTACAGGAGTAAGCAGTGAATATATATAAGATGGTTGCTTACTGGACAGTGCCTGGTATGTAATGGTACAGACCTTAAATAGTATACGATATCGTACAGGAAGGCAATGCAAATACTTCAAAAGTGGTACAGAGCGAGAAAAAACACGGAGACCGAGTCGCAAGCCTAGCTAAGCAATTCTGTACATGTTTGTAACCTAGTGATATCCTTAAGGACAATACTGTGAAAAGGGGAATTACAATAGTCCAGTCTACTAGTAACAAGCGCAATTGCAATACGTTTTGCAACAGAAAGAGACTAATACCGACGAATACGTCGTAAATCACGAATATGATAATAACAGCATCGACAAATTTGAGAAATATAATTATGATGTCTGAAATTGAAGTTGTCATCAAAGATAATTTCTAGCTATCGTGTTGAAACTGCAGATGTAACGTGCTCGCTAAGGAGAAGTGTGGGGGAGTTCACGCTGCCTTTGTGTTCCAATAATAAGACATTCTGTTTTATCAGCATTTAACTTTAATTTACTCACCCAATGGTAAATGTCATTAAGACAATATCTACGCAGATAGAACGAGCAACTAATATCAGAAACATCTGTATATCATCTGCATAAAGGTGGTGATTCAAATTATGACTGTTAATAACTGATCTCAGTTGAGTTTATTAAAGAGTGAAACGTAATGGTCCGAAGACAGAACCCTCAGGAACACCACATGAAATAGCCAGTGGTTATGAAAGACAATCCCCAATCTGAACTCTCTGGTATTTATCAGTTAAATATAAAGAAAACCAACTTAAAACTGTATCAGATACACCATACCGTAAAGACAACCGATTTGTGAGAATGGTGTGATCAATCGTATCAAAGACAGCAGACATATCAGACATGGTGGATTTGCAATTTTAGGTTTGTTTTTATGAATGTCTCGGGTCGAAGGTGGACAGCTTCGTTTTATCAAGTACTTAATGACATTTTAGCATTTTAGTAATTTATATACTTTGCGTACCTGTATAATGAACTGCACCTGTATCACAACATTGCAGCTGTTTGACCAGGCGTGTCGCATTGCCATAGCATGAACACGTACAATAGAATGGGTCTACTGCGAATTGGACGTCCTATTGCTACTGGATGCTACTTTTCAATAGATGCTTGTGTGGCACCACTTGGACCACTAGAACGCTTGAACAATCGGCCGACTCGCAGGGGGTGTAGCGCAGGGAGGTCAAAGCAAATATCCATTCCTGTACTGATTACTCCTCGTTCCCCGTCATCGGTTATTGTGAGACGTGAAACCTACACATCGAATTTGATTCGATTTGATAGTGTATGTGACATGCCATCTGTACGCCAAGTGTCTTTCTGCTTGTTGAATGCCAGGTCGGTGTGTGACGGGAAGCAAGCGGGGAAAGCGACCATGATATGTGACCTCATTGTGGACAATGATCTACAGGGGTGTAGACATACTCGCCATCACAGACGTGGTTGAGTGCTGATGACTCCGTCCCTACTGGTTGCATCACACCTGCTAGTTACCAACTACGACATGGCCCGACAACGTAGTCGACTACAAGTCTGGCTTCACAACGCGACAACTCGAGATGCCGAAATCAAAGACATTCTAATCGATGTGTCTACATCTCAGCAATGACACTCAATCTGTTCGTCTTCTTGTCGTCTATCGCCCTCCACCAAATACCAAGAATGGCTTTACAACTGCGGAGTGTCTCCTAGAATTTGGTGATTTGTTGGACACCCTGTCGATGTATAGGTCAAAAATGCTGGTCGCAGGTGATTTTATCTTCCACATGGACAATACATCAGACAATGACACTAAGCGCTTTCAAAACATCCTAAATGCGGCAGATCTTACACAGCACGTGGAAGTTCCGACGCATGTTGCGGGAAATACCATCGACCTGCTTATAACGCCTTCATCTTATAAGTTTCCGAACAACATACGAACAGACATTCGGCAATTCATTGCAACTCGTGAAACCACCAAACATCCCGGTAACGACGATGAGTCGAAATTATCGACAGATCAGCTATGAAAAAAAATTAGCTAGTAATATAAAACATGACAGTAAGAGTTTGTATGCGTATATTCGAAGCAAACAGAAAGTTCAGGATAAGGTCGGTCCTCTAGAAGATAGTGCTGGAAATACAATATCAGGGAGATTCTTAATGGCAGAAGACCTGAATGAGTATTTTAGTTCAGTGTTTACCAGGGAAGATATTAGTTCACTGCCAGTACCAGAGGCTAAGTTCAAGGGGGCAGATTCAGACTATTTAGGACAGTTAGTTGTAACCTCGGAAATGGTAGCTAAGAAAATAAGGGCTATGAAGGATAATAAATCACCTGGAGTGGACGGGATTCCGCCCAAACTACTATTGGAAATTGTAGAACAAATTAGCGCACCGCTTGCAACAGTTTTCAATTTGTCATTAGAAGAGGGAGTGGTTCCTTTAGAATGGAAAGAGGCAAACATTATACCGTTATTTAAAAAAGGTTCGAGAAACAAGTCAGAGAACTATAGACCAGTGAGTTTAACATCAGTGATTTGCAAATTATTAGAAAGACTAATTAAAGATCACATGGTGGATTTTCTTGTTAAACATAACTTGATAAACCCATCTCAACATGGGTTTTTAAAAGCGAGGTCATGCTTAACAAATATGTTATGTTTTTTGGAAGACATCACTAGGTGGGTAGATGAGGGATCACCAGTAGATATCATCTATTTAGATTTTCAAAAAGCTTTCGACAAAGTACCACATCAAAGATTACTCCTTAAGCTAAAGGCCCATGGCATAGGAAATGGTATAATAAACTGGATAGAAAAATGGCTGAATGACAGAAGACAACGTGTAGTAGTTGATGGGGAGGCTTCAAACTGGAAATCGGTATTGAGTGGGGTACCACAGGGATCAGTACTAGGACCTATATTATTCTTAATATATATCAACGATTTGGACGATGATATAACAAGCAAGGTGTTGAAATTTGCGGATGATACAAAAGTGTTTAGAAGGATTAAAAGTGATGGAGACAGACAGCATTTACAAGATGATCTTGATAGGTTGATCAAATGGTCTGAAAAGTGGCAAATGCTGTTCAATTTTGGGAAATGTAAATGCCTCCACACAGGTCATGGGAATGAAGAGGTAAAATATAAAATGGCGGGTACTGTTCTAAGTACTACTGTAAAAGAAAAGGACTTAGGGTTAACCATTAGTGCTGATATGAAGGTTTCAGAGCAGTGCGGAATTGCAGCGTCAAAGGGAAATCAAATCCTTGGATTAATTAGGCGAAATATAGCGTATAAGAAAAAAGAATTAATAGTACCGCTGTACAAAACAATAGTGAGGCCTCATTTAGAATATTGTATACAAGCATGGAGGCCATATCGCAAGAAGGACATAGATATGCTAGAAAGAGTACAGAGGAGAGCGACTAAAATGATACCAAATCTGAGGGATCTTAGTTACGAAATACGCCTAAAAGAATGTGGTTTAACAACACTGGAGACCAGGAGATTGAGAGGAGATCACATAGAAGTGTTTAAAATATTGAATGGTTATGAAAATATTGATAGAAACATTTTTTTCTCAGTTAAGAAAGATAGAAGGACCAGAGGACATGAAGCTACATTAGTAAAGGAGCAGTGTAGATTAGATATAAGAAAGTTATCATTCTCACAAAGGACTGTAAATGAATGGAACAGATTATCTCCTGATTGTGTTGGTGCTAGTAGCGTGAATATGTTTAAAAATAAAATCGACACACACCTTAAAAAGGCGGGATACATGTAGATAAAAAGTATTGGACTCTCGATAAGCCAAAAGGCTTCCTTGTCCAACTGCCATCCAGAGTAATTTTCTGGATGGCAATCTTGTCTTGTTAAATCAGTACCACTGCGATATGTAACGAAATCCGATCGTTGCTACTGTCAAATCATCTGTCTGATGACATGAACCATGCTGTTGACATGTACAATGAAACCATTGCGGCTATCATTGACAAGCAAGCACCGTTAAAGACCCGCACAGTGACTGTACGACCACACACGCTGTGGTATAATGAAGGCATACAATAAAATCTGGACTGGAGTTTGACAGGCTTGCCTACTGCCTCCAGCTCCAGTTCGTCACTTCGTCTGTGCACCGTGCAAAACTTGAATACCATACGAATCAAATTGCTGATGCTTCTGGTGACCAGAAACAGATTGTTGCCAAGCTCCTACACACTAATAATGAGCCGTGTGACTCGTTTGACACAATGGCAATGCGGTTGTCAGATTTCTTCTCGGATAAGGTCTCGAACCTTCGGTCTGAAATGAATCAGAATGTCATCAATGTAAATGCCTCTGCTGAGGATGTACCGCAGACGTGTCTGCTGACTGCATTTGAGCCAGTCACTGAGGCTGAAATTAGAATGTTGTTGAAGTCATCGCCAGTGAAATCTTGTGAACATGATCCCATTCCGACATGGCTTCTTAGAGACTGTGCTCATGATGTTGTACCTGTGCTCATGACAATTGTCAACCTGTATCTGACAACGGGGGTAATGCCTTCTCACGTGAAGGAAGCGCACATCAGGTCAGTAAGCACAAAAAACTAGTCTAGACAGAACCGTTTTGAATAACTACAGACCAGACCGGTGTCAAATCATCTACCCTATCTATTGAAGACAATAGAACGTGTCGTTGCTGCGAGATTGTCATCTCACATGTCAGAGCACAATCTCTATGAGCCCTATCAGTCAGCGTACAAGCCGAATCACATCATTGAGATGGCCCTTGCATGTGTGCAGAATCATATCACGCACGCAATGGACAATTAGAATGTTGTCGTTATGGTTCTCCTTGATCTATCGGCTGCGTTTGACAACGTTGACCATGAAGTGATGTTGCATCTCACATGATATCGGAGTGGTCCAGTCTGCACTGACTGGCTCAATTCGATTGATGCGCTCCAGTGAACACAATCGTTTATGTGTACCACGTGCAGCGCGTCGCTGGGGAGACATATAATTTTGCGTGGCAGCCCCAACGCTGTGGAACTTGCTACCGCAAAAGCTGACTGCAACAACAATGACAAACACTGATTTTAAATCAAACCTTAAGACCTATCTGTTTTCCCGAACATTCTGTACGGCGCCGTGAACAATGATTGTTGGAACGGCACATTATTATTGTGTCAGGATTTGATTTGATTTTATATCAAAATGTGTAAATGCTGTTACTTCAACTTTATCTCCTATATTTAAATGTGTATCATTGTGCACTTTTAAGAGAGCTGTCTCCGTAGAATGGAATTGTTAGTATGCAGGCCGGAGTACTTTAGACAGACAGTTTGACCTAATATGAGATGCTAGACGTTTTGCTACAATTTTTAGTAGGCATATCTTGGAAATGAAGTTAAAATTAGAAACCGGTCTATAATTCTCTAAGTTGTCTTTCGGCAAAGTTGTCTTCTTAAGAAGTGGGTTTACATACGTTTGATTAAGATCATCAGGAAAAATACCTGAACTCAGTGATACATTTATGATATTAGTAATTACACCAAATAAAGAGGTAAGACATGCTTCCAATGGCATAGTTGACAAAAGATCAAGACCACATGACCTATTTGGAGAATACAGCAATTGGAGAAGACATGATCATCTGCCTCACTTCCCCAACATTCGCTGGTGCAAAAGACCAATACCACATGATCTATTTGGAGAAGACATGATCATCTGCCTCACTTCCCCAACATTCGCTGGTGCAAAAGATCAAGACCACATGACCTATTTGGAGAAGACATGATCATCTGCCTCACTTCCCCAACAGTCGCTGGTGCAAAAGATCAAGACCACATGACCTATTTGGAGAAGACATGATCATCTGCCTCACTTCCTCAACAGTCGCTGGTGCAAAAGATCAAGACCACATGACCTATTTGGAGAAGACATGATCATCTGCCTCACTTCCCCAACAGTCGCTGGTGCAAAAGATCAAGACCACATGACATATTTGGAGAAGACATGATCATCTGCCTCACTTCCCCAACAGTCGCTGGTGCAAAAGATCAAGACCACATGACCTATTTGGAGAAGACATGATCATCTGCCTCACTTCCCCAACAGTCGCTGGTGCAAAAGGATAAAGCAGAAAATGTATTTGCGCAGGTTGAACGTTTATATGATTTAAAGTATGAACTGGGAAAACAGATAGAATGAGGGTGATTTTATCCTTAAAATAACCTGAGGACATGTCACGAGGAGAACTGAATAAATCATATTTCGGTAAAGATGGAGTAGGCAGTCGGTGTGGAAATGTATTTATAAAACTCCATAATTGCCGAGGATTTTCAGAGTTAGTTGACACCATTTTGTGAAATAATCTGACTGCGTTTTTCCATTCGTCTGCTTTTTTTCTTTTGCCTGTTACATTGATGACATTGTTTAGTATAACTTGACCTATCTAATGATGATAGCTTTACGTTTTACGCCATACTCGCTTAAGGTATCGACCCCGTCTTTTTGATTGCAGGATTTCATGAGTCAGGTAGGAGAGGCTACGTTTTGTGAAACAAATTTATAGGCAGTTGGAGCATGTTTAATAAATAATGTTTTAAGTACAAAACACAATTGTCTGTACAGGTGAAATTCGTCATTTGTTCGATTTCTAAGCAGGTCAGATTCTGGAATATCATTATTAAAGGCAGTGATGTCAATTTTATGTATAGGTCTATAGGAACTGTTATGGATATAGATGGTATTCTAGAAATATTAATATCAACAGTGACAGTGTGATGATTCGACAGACTACCAGAAACGTACGTTTTTGAATGATAATACAAGTTGACCGAGTTATAACAAGACCTAGTCAATGGCAATAAATGTGCATAGGAAAAGGCACGTGCTGTTTTAGATCAAACGATGTCAGAATCTCGTGGAAAGGAGTGGCTATTGCGTCAACTTTTAATAACTCATCATATCATCAGCCTTGCATCGCATCGCTGCAACTAGCAATCACAAAACATCAATATTTCATCACACCAGTCCATCGTTTTAATGCAATACAATCCCTTAATACAAGAGAAAACCGTTTCCCGGGTCTAACATCAGAAGCGGATATTATGTACGTGTTTTGTACTTAAATGTACGCGTAAGTATTTGCTGTTCATATTATCAAATATGGCACCCGAGGGCCTTTATTCATTTGACACTTCATAAAACTATTCTGGTGTTGACATGTACGACCTATAATTCTCTGTGGTAATACTTTGCAGAAATATGATTTCCCAAATGAGCGTATGTTTACACCGTCAATAAACGTTAAGTGCATCTGGGCCAATCTCATCAACATTACAGTTATGGTGTTGCTTTCGTAACTGTTGTGTTGTTATGTTGACACACGTGCGCACTTAAGCAAGAGATGCGCCATCTTGTCGTGGCTACTTTTTTCGCTAACCGAACAGTCATACTTTAAGCGACTCACACTTGAGTCGCCCAAGCAAACACAACTCTTGACACAGTTCTCTGCGTGTTTACCTGACTACGTGTCTACCTGTTTACGTGACTACATGAATAGCCATTTCGAGCAAGTCACGAGCTGCACGCAGTCGACAAACGTCATTGCAACTGTCCCGACGATGCGAATGCATATGCTCAACAGTGACATGTATCACTTGCATGTGTCACTCTGTATACAGTCACCATGTATATGTGTACTCACCATGTATCACTTCCATGTATCACTCTGTATACAGTCACCATGTATGTGTGTACTCACCATGTATCACTTCCATGTGTCACTCTGTATGCAGTCACCATGTATGTGTGTACTCACCATGTATCACTTGCATGTGTCACTCTGTATACAGTCACCATGTATGTGTGTACTCACCATGTATCACTTGCATGTGTCACTCTGTATACAGTCACCATGTATGTGTGTACTCACCATGTATCACTTCCATGTGTCACTCTGTATACAGTCACCATGTATGTGTGTACTCACCATGTATCACTTGCATGTGTCACTCTGTATACAGTCACCATGTATGTGTGTACTCACCATGTATCACTTCCATGTGTCACTCTGTATGCAGTCACCATGTATGTGTGTACTCACCATGTATCACTTCCATGTGTCACTCTGTATACAGTCACCATGTATGTGTGTACTCACCATGTATCACTTGCATGTGTCACTCTGTATGCAGTCACCATGTATGTGTGTACTCACCATGTATCACTTGCATGTGTCACTCTGTATACAGTCACCATGTATGTGTGTACTCACCATGTATCACTTGCATGTGTCACTCTGTATACAGTCACCATGTATGTGTGTACTCACCATGTATCACTTCCATGTGTCACTCTGTATACAGTCACCATGTATGTGTGTACTCACCATGTATCACTTGCATGTGTCACTCTGTATACAGTCACCATGTATGTGTGTACTCACCATGTATCACTTCCATGTGTCACTCTGTATACAGTCACCATGTATGTGTGTACTCACCGTGTATCACTTCCATGTGTCACTCTGTATGCAGTCACCATGTATGTGTGTACTCACCATGTATCACTTGCATGTGTCACTCTGTATGCAGTCACCATATATGTGTGTACTCACCATGTATCACTTCCATGTGTCACTCTGTATGCAGTCACCATGTATGTGTGTACTCACCATGTATCACTTCCATGTGTCACTCTATATGCAGTCACCATGTATGTGTGTACTCACCATGTATCACTTCCATGTGTCACTCTGTATACAGTCACCATGTATGTGTGTACTCACCATGTATCGCTTGCATGTGTCACTCTGTATGCAGTCACCATGTATGTGTGTACTCACCATGTATCACTTGCATGTGTCACTCTGTATGCAGTCACCATGTATGTGTGTACTCACCATGTATCACTTCCATGTGTCACTCTGTATGCAGTCACCATGTATGTGTGTACTCACCATGTATCACTTCCATGTGTCACTCTGTATACAGTCACCATGTATGTGTGTACTCACCATGTATCGCTTGCATGTGTCACTCTGTATGCAGTCACCATGTATGTGTGTACTCACCATGTATCACTTCCATGTGTCACTCTGTATGCAGTCACCATGTATGTGTGTACTCACCATGTATCACTTCCATGTGTCACTCTGTATGCAGTCACCATGTATGTGTGTACTCACCATGTATCACTTCCATGTGTCACTCTGTATGCAGTCACCATGTATTTGTGTACTCACCATGTATCACTTCCATGTGTCACTCTGTATGCAGTCACCATGTATGAGTGTACTCACCATGTATCACTTCCATGTGTCACTCTGTATGCAGTCACCATGTATGTGTGTACTCACCATGTATCACTTCCATGTGTCACTCTGTATGCAGTCACCATGTATTTGTGTACTCACCATGTATCACTTCCATGTGTCACTCTGTATGCAGTCACCATGTATGTGTGTACTCACCATGTATCACTTCCATGTGTCACTCTGTATGCAGTCACCATGTATGTGTGTACTCACCATGTATCACTTCCATGTGTCACTCTGTATGCAGTCACCATGTATTTGTGTACTCACCATGTATCACTTCCATGTGTCACTCTGTATGCAGTCACCATGTATGTGTGTACTCACCATGTATCACTTCCATGTGTCACTCTGTATACAGTCACCATGTATGTGTGTACTCACCATGTACACGAACATCCATTTATGTTTTCACCAGGTGCGTGCACACATCTTTGTGCGTGCACCATGTGAACAAACATGTCTTCATGTAGCCACCATCTGCACCAGCACATATTATATCATTCAGTAAACTGTCATTTACCAATACATTGTTGATATATAAATGTAGAGCAACAAGACAAGTCAAACCCTATACATAAGATTGAACTAATCGAAATATGCATTCGCAGCTAGGATTATGCGGTGGGAAAATGTGCTCAATGCACGTAGTAATAAGGAATTTGCAACGCATCAAAGGCGGTTATCTTTACGAAAACTGTGGTGTCTGTTTTGTGTGATTTGTGATCTCGTGGCGTGCGCGGGCGAATACATAACACTTGGCATGGCAACCAACTTGCTAACCCCTTTAATCGACCTCACTAGGTAAATGTAACGAGAACAGACTTGATTACAATATGTCTTCTAACAAAACACGCGACTCTCAACTATTGTAATGTTAATGTGCAAATTAAAGTGTTTTAATATTTTGCATTCATTTGTATGTGCCAACACATGGCACAGTCTCTCAAGTTATTATATAGATGCCGAGGTGGGTATTAAATCACATGCTATCATGTCCATGTACTACGACTTCTCGATATTCCTATCTATGTTAATTTTAAACAGTCACAACAGTAATAAAATGAACGAATCATGAACTATCAGTCCAAATTAGAACGTTTCAACCTGTGACGAAGTCCTTGATATAATCGCGTTTCTTTCGCTCGATACGAGAATGCAGAGAGTAGTTCGGTTCGGCTACTGCGTCTCCATGGTCATCTGTTTCACTAGGTTGATTGTTCATTTCTTGCGCCTAAGTATCACTGATTGAGGATGTCTTTTCAAGAAACATGTATTTCGAGTCTGAGACTGTGCTGTGATCATCGGCCTTCTCACTTCTGAATTACCTTTTAGTTTGCCGACTCCACTGAACAAGCCTGGGAACTGTTCTGTTATTGGGATAACACTGTTGACAACTTGAGTGTTCGACACTTGCAGCAAACCAAGTTCTTTTGCCGTCTGACCATTCATGAGATTGCCATGTTTCCCTTTCACAATGGTGATGGTTGATGGAACCATTTTGTCTGGCGTTTCTATCAAGCCAGTGAACTGCCCTAGTGTGGAAATTACTGATCCTGCGTAGCCGTACAGTTTGCTTTTACATTTAGACACTTTAATGCCATTCTTAATTGCATTATGAGTTGTCTCGTCAACAATGTCTATGCAAGACCCACTATCTATCATCATGACGACGTCTTTCCCATTGATTTTGACGACAGCTTTGGGCTGCGACGCCTTGTCTGTAGCGTCGGGCACAGAGAACACACAATCTGCGTCATGATCAGTGTCTGATATGTTGCTTTCTACAACCTGATTGAGATTGCTAGGCCGCCTGTAAAACCGTTGTTTTGACATGCCTATTTTGCCCACGATCGCTTTTGCATTGTTTGGTTGCTATTTGATTTGTGTTTTGATCGACATACATGCTCAAAATGTCCAACTTTTGCACAGTAATTACAGCGCTGGTGTTTGGCTGGACAGTCCCCTCGGTGCGGATACATTCCGCCACAGTAACCACACTTCCATTCTGCTTGTTGCTGGTTTTGTTTTTTACAAGTAAGCTTGTTGACGCAGCTGGTGCATGTTTGGTTGGCTTGTGCCCGAATGCTGGCTGAAATGTCCGCTGTCTGATATTTAGATGTTTCTAAACCTCTGCCAAAGTCAAGCAGTTCTTTTAACGCCATTGTTGGCTTACGAAGCGATTTTTCCCGCACAGCGTCAGTGACTGACTCGGTCTTGCAATATGTGTGCGTGGATTTCTTTATCTGTGTCATGAAACCCACAGTTCTTTTAGAGGGAGCGCAATATGCAGGCATCTGCATCAAGCGTTTCATTCTGCTCTTGCTTGGCTTTTCGAAATTCGAAGATAGCGTACTGTTCATGTATCTGGGGGACATAGTACTTAGTCAGCTTACGTCTGCACATTGCATAGTAGTTATCGTCGTCAACTTTTAAATTTAAAGTTTCATATGTATTAAACACTTTTTCGCCGGCGATATGTAACAACAGTGCTTTTTTACGATTGTCATTGGTAATGTTCATTGCTACCAAGCAATTTTCGAACCGACCTGCCCATTTTTGCCGGCTAGGACCTATGATGTGTGTCTCTGAGTCCGGATCGAACAGTGCGAACATTGAGAAGTTCATTGACGCCATCTTGCGGCTTGCCTTGTTTACTAGCAAGCAAACGTAAGTTTTTACTGTCCGCGTGACGTTACTGCCACGCTACGCATACAGGCTCTTTGCTGCAGCGGGTGTTTTTCGCCATCAATGTCACGCCACTAAACGCCGAACTGCGTCATACTTGCCACCACGAGATTCTCTGTTTTCTTCACTTTAGACATCTCGCATTGGCTACATGGAAGTGTCATTGTAGACTGACATCGGACTGCGTCCACATCCGCAGTGTTTCGTCACTCTGTCCGGAATCTGTTGTCATTCTGTCCGCAGTATGTCGTCACTCTGGCTATGCCCGCGGTGTGTGGTGCCTTTGTCTATGTCAGCATTGTGTCATGACTCTGTCCGCAGTGGGTCGTGCTAGTGCTGGCGGCGACGGTGCTGTGTGTGGTGGGCGGCGGCTGGGATCACGTCGAAGAATGTGAGGGATGCTTGAAGAGGTGCGACGAACACTATGTGGTGTGCGTGACGAGGTGCAACGAACACCACGAGGTGCGCATAACGAGGTGCAACGAACACTGTGAGGCGTGCATGACGAGGTGAAACGAACACTTTGAGGTGTGCATGACGAGGTGCAACGAACACTATGAGGTGTGCATGACGAGGTGCAACGAACACTATGAGGCATGCATGACGAGGTGCAACGAACACTATGAGGCGTGCATGACGAGGTGCAACGAACACTATGAGGCATGCATGACGAGGTGCAACGAACACTATGAGGCGTGCATGACGAGGTGCAAGGCAATGTCGTCGATGCATGAGTGCGCCTGCAAGTGCACCTTGCAGCTTTGTGAGATGGCTATGTTTTCCAATGCATATTATGTGTGTATGGGGTGTCAGGGAGGGATAGTACCTCTGACGGGGGAGCATGTCTTGATCTTCGGAGTAGCTCGTCCGCCTTGGTTCCCACCTGGCACCCAACTCTCACCTGTAGCTCCAAGTAACTGTAGCATGCGCAGCGGCCACACCCGGCAAACTGTCTCGACAGGCAAGCAAAACCAGGTGAGGGTAATCGACGGGCCTCAAACCCTCGGTGAGTTAGGGACCTGCTCACCCAGCATGCGAAGACTTTTGCGGGTGATTGGGCTGAGGAAATCAAGTCTAGATTCAACGGCCAAGAAAGCGGAACAGCAGAGCACTGTGGAATGCGTAGGGCATGGCAGAGCACGGAAGATGGTATGGCCATCCAATGCAGTCAAGGAAGTCTTCAGTCGTACCAACCTTCTGGGCCACTGAAACCCGGCTTCTGCGGCCGAGAGAGTGGGACCACCCCAGTGCAACGGCCTTCCCACTTTAAAAGCATTCACGTACAGGTTTGTGCTACTCATCATTCGACACCATCTCATCTACCATCATTTCTTTATCAAGCCCTGCGGCGATGGGGGAGGGGCAAAGCGACAGGTGGAGGTGATCACTGAGAGGTGTACTCCCTGCACGTAGGCGGCCTGTGGGCAAGAGGTCGTTTGACTCTGTAAGTACTCCAATTCGATGTAGATTTTTACTTTTGAGAAGCTTACTAGGGACTAGTCACTGCCACTGGTCCTAGACGTAGGTGTGACAAATATAGAAATACGAACAATAACAGGAAATAGAGTAACAGGAAACAGTTACAACTCTCCCTATACATGCACGCACGCCCGCACACACACACACACACACACACACACACACACACACACACACACACACACACGCACGTACACACACACTGTAATAAGTAGTATTGAAAAGACAAAGATACATAAAACATACAATAATATACATAAATGCCAAAAGCAAAAAATTTAACACACACTCACATTGCATAAGCTTTTCTTGATACATAAAGATTGTGTCAGCAGGTGTGTTTTTGTGTATTGCGTATTTTTATTTGGTAGGTATAAGTAAAATGTGCAACTTTGTACTTACGTCTACAAAAGGTAATGTTCGTCTGCCACCTACTGTGATGGGAAAATGATGTGCTATTTGCGGGAAGGCACAATATGCCTGCCTAGCCCTACTACATATTACATAATGGATAACCAGTTTCGAGTTACACACAGTAAGAATATTGTGTAATACATCTATCCATGTTCTGTGCTATGCAGAAGTAGAAAACTGTGTATTTATAATAAATGTAATGCTTCATTAAGCTTATATTGTGACTTTATTGCCTGTGAGTTGCCGTCATATAGGCTGAAATGTTGCCACGATTCACTATTTATGCCCTTTTGTCCAGTCCAAAGGGCATTTTAATAGTGACGTTCCACTGTATTTCAAACATGCTGTAGCTCTCGGAGCCACAGTCAATGCACATATTTAATGTAATTACATATTCTTAAGCGATTTGTAATGTAATTATAGATTCTTCAGATATATCGGATGGATCGAGACACCATTCACTATGAGGAGGAAATGATCAACAATGACATTGCCCAAA
The DNA here is from genome assembly GCA_963995525.1 of Escarpia spicata. Taxonomy (NCBI): domain Eukaryota; kingdom Metazoa; phylum Annelida; class Polychaeta; order Sabellida; family Siboglinidae; genus Escarpia; species Escarpia spicata. The sequence goes on from OZ023211.1 coordinate 107,066, forward strand.
AAACTAGACGCAGTCAGGCACTGTCAACGTTAGACTAGCTGCTATTGGCCTTACGGTTCTACGGAACAGGGTCAATGCAGCTGGTTGTTGGTGATACCAATGGGGTGTCCCAGTCTTCAGTGTCAGGGGCGGTGACTGCCGTTACCGATGCTCTAGTGGACCGGGCTGTTCAACATATCAGCATGCCAGCTACAGATGTGGAAGTTCATCAGGTGATGTAACGTGTTGTTTTTTGCATAAATTGTTGGGTATTCCTGCAGTGCAATGCTACGGCATCAGTTGAAAATAAATGTATCACGAGAAAAATGTAAACATTTATAATGATTTATTTTCACCATAACAAGTAACACGTGATAATATGTACAATAACATATACCAATAACTAACCTTTGTCATATACTTATGTGTAATAGCAAACCTTATTATGTGTGTGTTGGTGTGTGTGTGTTTGCGTGTGTCGTGCGTGCATTCATGCATGTTTGTGTGCGTGTGTGTGTACGTGCGTGCGTACGTGCGTGCTTGCATGTAAGTGTGACAATAAATCATTTTCATATTTTATTGTAGGCCCAGCAGCAATTATACAGGATGGCCCACTTTCCAGGACTTGTGGGTTTAATGGATGGCACCCATATAAGGATACAAGCGCCAACTGAAAATGAAGAGGTATACACATTATACTTGTATATATATTTATTGTTAAATCAAATTTTCACCAATTAAAATAACAAATAACAAAACACAGAATGCACAATCAATGAGAGAATGACTTTTATTACTGTATAAGAATAATTACGTTTTTTACATAAAATTAGCTGTACTCAGTGATAGTCACATACTTTTACTATTTATTTTTATGTGGTACAGTGACACGTTACTATAAATTCAATACATATTTAAATGCACGAATCCATCATTATTCCAGGTGTGTGTCAATCGCAAGGGCTACCATTCCATAAATGCCCAGGTTGTGATGAGTGCCAATGGCATAGTATTAGACGCAGTGGCGAGGTGGCCTGGTTGCACAACGGACACAACAATCCTCGCCAACAGTGCTCTGTGCACTAACTTTGAGACATGACACCAAAGAGGGATGCCACTGGGTGACAGCGGATACCCACTGAAGTGCTGGTTGATGGCGCCGATAGCCAACCCGAGCAATGCTCATGAAGAAGCTTACAACAGGTTAGTGCACACAAAATATATGCATCGTTTACATCCATCTTGATCAAGTGTGTATATGGTTATGGATGTAAAACAATATAAATATGTATAAACCTACAGACACACAAAATTAGAACATCAAATAATATATATATATATATATATGCTGCAATGACATAAATATTCATGTTCTTAATCAGTAAGTTGCACATTGACTTTTATGTAAACTTACCCATTAAAAATCTGTTCGGCTGTATGTTACAATAATATTTAAATATATATTATTGTAACATACTGACAGCCAAAGTTTTTTAATGAACCTTTCTTTGTTGAAATTGATGTGTATTGAGAGGAAACAGTTTCTTAACATGGTAGCATGTCACTGTCGAAGGCCTCACATCTATCAATTACCATGTTGATATGATATGTTATTGCACAACTGATGCATGTAGATAATTTTGCATCGCGCAAGATATTCCAACTGTTGATTTAATGATTGGCCCAACATATCAACAAATTTTTAATATATATATATATATATCACCTTACAACAACATGTTTGTCATGACCACTGTATGGTCTAACCAGTGCAGTAAGGTATATGACATGTTAACATTGTGTTACTGATCTTGTTACTGATCTTAGGTAGACATTAGCACCATTCATTCACTTTGTTGTATGGCGAAACATTGCTGGGTCATGTAACGTACCTTTTTTCTGTGTTTTTCACAACATGGGAGGCAGAGGGCTTGCGCGGACTGGTGGTTGAAGGTGTTGGATGTATGCTGTCAATACAGGACATTTAATTACACTTCGCATTTTCATTCCAATTCTATTCCACAACACTGTGCACACTATTCATGAGGTATATTCATTAGCATCTGTGTCACATGATATGTTGTTACTGCACAAGGTGAATACTTTGTAGCAATAGTGTGTCTATTGCAATTAAAGCAATGTCATACTTAAATGTATGCTTTATTGTTCTCAGCATTATGTAGTTGGTTTCGCTTGTACAAATCATTGTAACACGACCATGTCATATAACCTACCCTGTGATGTCTTGAGTTGTGTTCTCATTGGTCATTGATGGTAAGGGTGCTGTAGGGTCAGTGCTGTAATTACATAAGAGATAATAATGTTTTGATATAGCTATACACATTTTGTTGCACACCAGTACAGATATTAAGCCACCTCACAATTAGTACCGTCCATTGCTGTTCACGTCACGTCCCGATGGTGACCTTAATACTGAGGTTCAACTGTATAACCATTGTAATGTATACATACTTTTTACATGTGTACATACATTATTCAACTAAATAGTTTATAAACTGTGCCTGTAAGTAGGGTTACTAACAACATTGAATATAAAAGACTTAGTAAAATGTAATAGCAACATTGTTTTGTTGATATGAAAGTAGCAATTGTAATATGCTTAATTGTGTAATTTCATCAATTATGTCATGCCCATTACTGTACGTTTACCTTCCAGTACAGTAGCACAGAGCGACAACATGTAAGAACTATACTCACTGCTTGCCACTGGTATCGACGCCACCAGGGATGCCACTGATAACATCTCGCAGTAATGCTTATTTATTGTAAGCAATGTTCGACTTTTCAAGTCACATCATTTTTTCTATTTGGCTCCAACAATTCCTTCAACCTTTTCTTCAAGTTTAGTCAGTGGTGCCGGTGGGGGTCCCCCTCCTACATATACCATATCAATAACAACTATGTTTTTGAAAACATTTGTTGTCAAAAGTATGGATTAACAAATAGCACAGCTATTTTTTATACAATTGGATGAATGACAACGTGTTGGTTAATATTGACAGTAACTTGTAATTTAGATGAGGACAAAAACACCTATTACAATAAATAATTAAAAATAAATAATCTATACCACATATCATATATACACACATATACACACTATTTACTACTGAAAATGTATTATTATATGGTTAGAAAACGTGTTTCAAAACGTGCAGTACTTAAGACTATATTAATTTCAAGTAGTGCTTAAAATTAACCACAATTATCAAGTAAGAGATGATGGCCATCCACATGGTAATTATATTTTCTTATTTGCCCTTACCTTCTTTCGCATCTCGCAGTAATGCTTATTTATTGTAAGCAATGTTCGACTTTTCAAGTCACATCATTTTTTTCTATTTGGTTACTTGTTCTAATAACAAAACCTACACAATTCACTAGCCGTGTAATTGCTGCCCAGGCCTCTGACCGAGCTGAGGCAGTCACAAATGGAGAACATTTCTTTTTGACTACCTCAGCCCTGTAATTAGCCACACCATCCACCATAGCACAAATTTCCGGTTCGCTCCAATTGCAAGATCGTGGTTTTGTATTCATGTCTGAAATAAATAACAAAAGGTTTCCTTTTAGCGCCATATCCATAGCGTTCATAGCGCTTTACATAAAACTAAAATATAAATAGTAAAAATTAAACAAATTAAATATAAAAGTAAAAACAATTAAGATAGTAATGCCGTGTAAACATAAATAGATTAAAAAGAAAACAATTCTCATGGTAAAGTAAGTAGTTAAAACGTTCTTTCTGCTGTTAAAAAGATCAAGATAAAAATATAAATAACTTAGAATAAAAATGGCTGCCTTGAAGGATTGCAGGGAGGCTTTGGAAGTAACAGTAGTTGGTAGATTATTCCATACTGTAGCGGCAGCGTGAACGAATGAGCATTCACCAGCTTTGGTTCGGGCTCTTTCAACAACAAGATTATTACCATCAGCAGAACGGAGATGTCTGGCTGGTTTGTAAGGTGACACAAATGACTGCATATAAGGTGGCGATAGTTCAGCATTTAACGCCTTATACGTGAGTTCAGCTATTTTATAAGTAATGCGTTGCTGGACAGGCAGCCAGTGGAGTTGGCGCAGTAGTGGTACCGCACTGTCGCATCGCGCACGCCGAGTTATTAGACGAACAGCAGCATTCTGCAGTCGCTGCAGCCTGCCGATGTTCTTGGCAGAAGTGCCAAACAGAAGCGAATTGCAGTAATCTAAGCGTGATGTTATCATTGCATTTACAACTCGTTCTGCTGTCGATTGTGGCAGGTAACGGTGAATTTGGCCGATGTTACGTAAATGCAGTGAACAGGTACTAATGGTACGAGAAACCTGCACCGTCATGTCAAGATGTTTATCTAAGTAGACACCAAGATCTCTCACACATGCCGCGGCATAAACGACTTCAGATCCAACGCGCACATGCAGTCCAGCAACCAAATCGGATGCCGACCTGGGTACAACCGGTAGAACCTCGGTTTTTGCATCATTCATCAGCAAGTAGTTGAACGTCATCCAGGATTTGATGTCGTCGATGCACTGCTCGACACGATGCACAGCGGTAGTAAGAGAAATGACATTCAAGTCAAAATTACATAACAATTGTAAGTCATCGGCATAATGGTGATACTTCAAATTATGGTTACGAATGATGCCACCGATCGGCTGCACATATAAAGAAAACAGCAGTGGACCTAACACTGATCCGTTTCTCTTGAAGTTGCGCTACCGACAACAACACTTTGCCTGCGATCACAAAGGTACGACTCAATCCAGGGTAATACAACTCCGGCGAGGCCATACCGCCGTTGTAGACGATTGAGAAGTATTGTGTGGTCGATCGTATCGAACGCAGCGCTTAGGTCAATGAGCATGACGACAGTGCCTTGTCTACGGTCAAGGGCCGTCCTAATTTCGTTTACCACACAAAGTAGGGCGGTCTCCGTTGAATGGTGTCATTTGTATGCAGACTGAAGAGGATCAGTCAGTGCTTGATTGACCAAGTGAGTGTTCAGTCTGGTGGCCATCACCTTTTCAATTATCTTTGAGAGTTGCTATAGATGGCTGACTGGGCGGTAGTTGCTTATCGTGTCTTTGAACAGAGATTGTTTCTTTAATAATGGGTGCACAAGAGCACGCTTCAAATCAAGCGGCATTTCTCCTTCTGTTAGGCACGCGTTTGTTATACTGGCAGCAGTGATAGCAAGTGTGTCAATGTTCTGCTTTATATGATCAGAGGACAGAGGATCAAGTGTAGACGTTTTACACTTCGCTCTGATGATAGATGTTACTTCACAAACTGTTGTTGGTGTGAAACTGTCAAACGGCGTCACATAGCAACGCGGTTCGTGCGGCGGCGTGATGCGCTGTCGGGCAACGTGTAACTCATTTCGAATTCCGGCAACCTTAGTTTCAAAATAGACGAAAAATGCATTGCAGCAATCAAATGCGCAGGTATGTTCTGGGTACGCAAGTGGTGGCTTCCCACTGAGAGAACTGACGATGTTAAATAGGTTCTTGTTGTCAGCATTTAGCAACTTGTCCTGGTAGTACTTCGTCTTTGTGAGAGATATAATGTTATTGCACTCATCGCGTGCAGCAACAAACATTTGGCGATGAACTTCCAGTTTCGAACGCCTCCACAACAACCATATCTTATCAGTGTAGTATCACTCTAACAAATAAATTGCACCAAGATCACGATAAATTTGAATAACAGGGTCATTCCAAGCCATGTGCCACCAGGTTTGTTATTTCATATACAGGCAGTATAATAGTTTATTGTCACTGAACATAAAATGTATTTAATAATTAATAACTATATTTTAGAATCAGGTTTAGTGATTGGACATGATGAGATAAATATGTAACCAAAATGTCAACATCATTCCTGTCCTAGTTTTCAAAGCATGTTTTTATCCTATGTGTATGTGTGCACGTGCATTTTAATAAAACTTTTTATGTTTACACTATATATATATATATATATATATATACATTCAAGTCCCTGAAAATAAAATAAAAATTTATTTATATATATATATATATATATATATTGTAAACATAACAAGTTTTATTAAAATGCACGTGCACACATACACATAGGATAAAAACATGCTTTGAAAACTAGGACAGGAATGATGTTGAAATGTTTATATTGAAGTAAATATAGGTATATATATATATATATATATGTATATATATATATATACCTATATATATATATATATATATATATATATATATATATGCTGTATATATATAAACAAAATTTTACTTTTAGGGACGTGATAAAAATGTAACAAAACTGTAAACGTGTCAGTCAAATGTTCTTTTAACATAATTGTGTTTACATAACATGAACATTAACATTATAAATGTGTGGTGCCAGCAGAGTTTTTTACGTGGAATAGTATATAATATATAGTATTTAAAGTTCTAAGAGTGATCAAACGTCCTCGCCTTGGCTTTCGCACGTACTCTCAATCTAGCAGACGATCGTGCCTCGATCAGACGACAGCAGCAAACGCGTCAAAAAGTGCTGCCCTCTATAGGTTATTGTAGGTGTGATTTCGCAAAATAGTGGCGTTCTTTCTGTTCATGTGCATTACCGAAGTTGCGCTTGCAAATATCACTACATTACTAGTTTTCATTCTAAATGCTGAAACATGTTGTGCATAATTACATATTAGTACCTCATCTGTTTTCCGTGAATGTGTATCTATCTTTATCAACATATCACACATGTGCAGCCATAGGTCAAACGGTAAAAGTGTGTATAAACGGAAATAAATATTAGTAACTGTAGCCGTTACAACATGACGACACCGTCGCGATATTCTCCGAGATTTTCGTTCGTAACTTGCGAATTTTTTTAGACTACCAACCATTACGTGTATACACCCAAGAAGAATGATATTATGTGCATGGGGTCAAATAAATTGTCTTCTGCTTCTTCTTCACTGACGGCACTCTTTGTCCGCCGTCATGACAACGAGGACGTCCACAATCACTAACAGTGACCGATGTTTTCAATGAAAGCCATAGCAAAGTTATTTGTATTTTCTAAATGCGACGTCTACCGTTATCAGCGTCATCATCGTCATCATCGTCATCACATGACGTCATGTATAGTGTACGTCCTCTTTGTCTTGACGACGGACATGGTGTGACGTCAGGTATTGTGTATGTCCTCGTTGTTATGGCGACACACACATATCAGAACCGTATCGTGGTTAATACTTTGAGGGTTGCATTTTTTTTCAACTAACATCCATCATATTTGAGCTTCAGTCTTGAGGTGTGAGAGATTTGTCGCAGTCGAGGAGTGTTGTCCTGGAGATTTTGACGGTGTGATGAAGATTGCTTACAGTCGAGTGGGTGGTGGTAGTGTGGAGATATGCAGTCGAGGGGGTAGTGTTGGAGACTTTCACGATTTATGGGATATTATTGGATATCGCTAAGACATGCTGCGTCACAATATCAAATTAAATACAACTAGTTCTTTCCGAGCAGATCTGCGTCCCTCAAGCGGAACTATTTCGCAGCAGCGAGGGTACATACCAGGGGTGTGTACACATCCATTGCACCACTAGTGTACATGCATTGTAGCAGTATCACGTTCGTCCTTATTCGAGGCAGCATCAAATTCACTAGGTGGTATCAGCACCAACGTCCGAGTACCATCTGTACAACCACTGTATTCAACATTGACAATGAGATGCAGTTTTTTCTACCTTTATTATTCATAGCGTTCAGAGACATGTACAACATTTCACGATGTGGTACGTTATATTTAGACATACCAAGTCTAACATTCTGGCCACCTATGTTCATACTGTGTCTGATAACGACAACGTTGCAGCATGCACACTGAACTGACAAAAAATTAGATACGAATAAAACTAATCAAATAACACTGGTATATTCTACAATCAATGTGTTCTTTTCTCACACCCTCACACCCACGGTGGTCGACAATTACAAAGATACTAAACTGCATTACGATTGTCTTGTTTTGTTGCTTACCGTAGTATTGTTGGCTGGCTTGCTGGCTGACTGGCTGTCTGGCTGGCTGGCCAATCACAGTCGACATCCGCTACGCTTCGATCAAACATCGAAGCTTAGCTGAGGCTCGGCTATTTGAGTAAACGTGCGTCCTCGATAATGGAACACGGCCAACATAGTCAAGCACGACTATGGGCGTTGTGTCTGCGATTTAGTCACGAAGAATTGTGGAAAGAGGTGGACGGCGGCGGCCATATGTGCGGTGACCGTGTGAGCAGGGACGCCGAATGAGCTGCTGGGAAATGAGTTCTGCTGGGGCTAGCGCCCTAAGTTCGCTGCTGGGAAATTAGTTCTGCTAGGTCTAGCGCCCTAAGTTCTGCTGGGGCTAGCACCCTAAGTTATGCTGGGGCTAGCGCCCTAAGTTCTGCTAATGCTAGCGCCCTAAGTTCTGCTGGGGCAAGCGTCCTAAATTCTGCTGGGGCTAGCGCCCTAAGTTCTGATGGGTCTAGCGCCCTAAGTTCTGCTGGGGCAAGCGTCCTAAATTCTGCTGGGGCTAGCGCCCTAAGTTCTGATGGGTCTAGCGCCCTACGTTCTGCTAGGGCTAGCGCTCTAAGTTCTACTCGGGCTACAGACTTGCCGATGCGCTCTCTGTGAGATGCGCGTTTGTGCGCGTCTCGCTGTGAGCTTCGGTGTGCTTCGGTGTCAGGATACCGTAAACACGTATTTATACCAATAGGGGGCGTGGTGGTACACAGGGAGCGTGCGTGCGTGCGTGCGTGCGTGCGTGCGTGCGTGCGTGCGTGCGTGCGTGCGTGCGTGCGTGCGTGCGTGCGTGCGTGCGTGCGTGCGTGCGTGCGTGCGTGCGTGCGTGCGTGCGTGCGTGCGTGCGTGCGTGCGTGCGTGCGTGCGTGCGGTCCTCTCGGTCCACTAGAAGATAGTGCTGGACATATAATATCAGGAAATCTTAATGGCAGACGACATGAATGAGTACTTTAGTTTGGTGTTTACCAGGGAAGATATTAGTTCACTGCCAGTACCAGAAGTTCAAGGGGGCGGAATCAGACTATTTAGGACAGTTAATTGTAACCCCGGAAATGGTAGCTAAGAAAATCAGGGCAACGAAGGATAATAAATCACCTGGAGTGGATGTGATTCCACCCAAACTACTATTGGAAATTGTAGAACTAATTAGCATACCGAATGCAATAGTTTTCAACTTGTCATTAAACGAGGGAGTGGTTCCTTTGAAAGGAAAGAAGCAAACATTATACCGTAATTTAAAAAGGGTTCGAGAAACAAGTCAGGGAACTACAGACCAGTGACTGTAACATCGATCATTTACAAATTATTAGAAAGACTAATTAATGATTACATGGTGGATTTTCTTGTTAAACACAACTTGATAAACCCATATCAATACGGGTTTCTAAAAGCGAGATCATGCTTATCAAATATGTTATGTTTTTTTGAAGACATCACTAAGTGGGTAGACAAAGGATCACCAGTAGATATAATTTACGAAGATTTTCAGAAAGCTTTAGACAAAGTGCCACATCAAAGATTACTGCTTAAACTAAAGGCCCATGGTCCAGGGGATGGTATAATTAACTGGATAAAAAAATGGCTGATTGACAGAAGACAAAGTGTAGTAGTTGATGGGGAGGCTTCAATTGGAAATCGGTTTTGAGTGGGGTACCACAGGGATCAGTACTGGGACCTATATTATTCTTAATATATATCAACGACTTGGACGATGACATAACAAGTAAGGTGTTGACATTTGCGCATGATACAAAAGTGTTTAGAAGAAAAAACGTAATGGAGATAGACAACATTTACACGATGATCTTGACAGGTTGAACAAATGGTTTGAAAAATTGCAGATGTTCAATTTTGGGAAATATAAATGCCTCCACACAGGATATGGGAACGAAGATGTACAATATAAAATGGTGTACTGTACTAAGTACTGTTGTAAAAGAAAAGAACTTATGGGTAACAATTAGTGCTGATATGAAGGTTTCAGAGCAGTGCGGAATTGTAGCATCAAAGGGAAATCATATCCTTGGATTAATTAGGCGAAAAATATAGCGTATAACGAAAACGAACTAATAATACCGCTGTATAAAACAATAGTTAAGCCTCATTTAGAATATTGTATACAAGCGTGGAGGCCATATCGCAAGAAAAACATAGATATAATAATAATAATAATAATCTTTATTGATACATAATGTACATTGCAGCATAAATGTAGCAGTAATATGAAACATGTAAATACATTACGTATCAATTGGAACAAGACATCACATTGCTTGTGTTCCTTATTCATGTCATATTAGTAATGTAAATTATACTTCGTGTCTACAAAAAAACAACGACAACATAAAATATAAACATAAACATCTTCGTAATAAACTAACTAATTATTTAATAGTGCATTATACGAGTACCGTAACACTGAACACCAGGTACATCTTAACATGACAACATTATACGAGTACCGTAACACTGAACACCAGGTACATCTCAACATGACAACATTATACGAGTACCGTAACACTGAACACCGGGTACATCTTAACATGACAACATTATACGAGTACCGTAACACCGAACACCGGTTGCATGTTAACATGACAACATTATACGAGTACCGTAAGACTGAACACCGGGTGCATCTTAACATGACAACATTATACGAGCACCGTAACACAGAACACTGGTTGCATCTTAACATGACAACATTATACGAGTACCGTAACACTAAACACCGGGTGCATCTTAACATGACAACATTATACGAGTACCGCAATACTGAACACTGGGTGCATCTTAACATGACAACATTATACGAGCACCGTAACACAGAACACTGGTTGCATCTTAACATGACAACATTATACGAGCACCGTAACACTGAACACCGGGTGCATCTTAACATGACAACATTATACGAGCACTGTAACACTGAACACCGGGTACATCTTAACATGACAACATTATACGAGTACCGTAACACTGAACACCGGGTGCATCTTAACATGACAACATTATACGAGTACCGTAATACCTAACACCGGGTGCATCTTAACATGACAACATTATACGAGTACCGTAACACCGAACACCGGGTGCATCTTAACATGACAACATTATATGAGTACCGTAACACTGAACACCGGGTGCATCTTAACATGACAACATTATACGAGTACCGTAATACCGAACACCGGGTGCATCTTAACATGACAACATTATACGAGTACCGTAATACCGAACACCGGTTGCATCTTAACATGACAACATTATACGAGTACCGTAATACCGAACACCGGGTGCATCTTAACATGACAACATTATATGAGTACCGTAATACCGAACACCGGTTGCATCTTAACATGACAACATTATACGAGTACCGTAATACCGAACACCGGTTGCATCTTAACATGACAACATTATATGAGTACCGTAATACCGAACACCGGTTGCATCTTAACATGGACAAATTACATTAAAGCAAAATTTAGCATATGTTTGCTAGAATTAGACGCTTGGTCCTTTGTTTGAACATATGAAGAGATGTACAATATTGTAAATAGTCATTTGTAATACTTGTATTCCAGATTTTAGAACCAACGTAAGCCAAAGACAGTTGTCTGCAATTTGTCTTGTAGTATGGTATTTTATATGTTACTTCCTGCCTTGTATTATATTTATGTGTGGATATTTGCAGGACAAACACATTATGAAATATATCTGGCAACATGCCCCTATTATGCTTGAACATTAGAATACAGCATAAGTATTTATTTACGTCATAAATTTTCATTATTTGATAATATGTAAATAAAGGCTGCGTATGATCAATAAATCGTACATGACTTATTACACGCAAAACTTTTTTTTGGAGTAAATGAATTTTAGCAAGGTGTATATTCGGGGCCCTTCCCCAGACGACATTACAGTAAGTGATATATGGGTATATAAACATGTAATACAGATTTTTAAATGATTTATTATCTAATTTGTTTGTCACCATTTTTATAATACCAATATTCTTAGACATTTTATTTGATATATATTTAATGTGTGAGCCATAAAGATAGTTTTTTTATTTCGGAGTTCAGAGCATTTTCCATTTCATTTATGTTGTTGTCTTGTATAAAGATGCTCGTGTCATCAGCAAATATAATGGTAAACGTTGTGTCAGATAAAGTAGATAAATCATTTATATAGATAAGAAAGAGTAAAGGTCCCAGAATTGAACCGTGCGGAACACCAGGGAAGATTGTGTTCCAAAAAATTTTACTCGTTGTTGTCTGTTACCTAAAAAGTTACGAATCCATTGGAGTATATTCCCTCTGATTCCATAATGTGTTAATTTTCTCAATAATATATTATGATTAACGGTATCAAAGGCTTTTGCTAAATCCATAAATAATCCAATTACGTGATCTTTGGTATCGATTGCCTTACTAATGTTGTCAATCAGCAGTGAAATAGCCATATCAGTGGAATATCCTTTCCTAAATCCAAATTGGGAGTTAGACAAGATGTTATGTTTCATTGTGCTCTTCATTAATCTATTGTACATTAATCTTTCAAACACCTTTGAAAATACAGGCAAGACAGAGATAAGCCTGTAATTATTAATTAATGATGTATCGCCATTTTTAAAAAGGGGAACTATATCAGCTATTTTAGTTGATCAGGAACATATCCTTGATTAAATGATAAGTTTACAATGTAACTTAAAGGATCAAGTAGGTTGGAGAAGGCCTGCTTAATAATAATAGGTTTTATGCTTGATAATTCCCTTTATCCCATCTGGTGTGGCTGGCGACAGATACATTGAATTTTGATAGACTCCTTGGAGGTAATCATCAGGACTCTCTGATATGATTGGTATCTTATGAGCCGGTTCTGGACCTATACTTGTAAAATATTCATTAAATTTATCAGCTATGCATTTTTGTTTTGTTAATTTACCGTCAATTAATAATTTATCACTAGATAAAAATACTTCCTTTCTTCCTATAATACTCTTTAAAACTATCCAAGTGTTTTGCAAATTACCCTTGTGCTGTTGAAGCTCCCGTCGTTAGTATTCTCTTTCTGCTGCAGTAATAAGACAATTTAATTTATTTATATATCTTGTATAATTAGTTTCATTGAAGACGGTCGGTTTTTTCAAGTAGTACATATACAATTTGTGTTTAGTTCTAATGGAGTGTCTGAGTCCCGTAGTAATCCACGGTTTATGTTTTCTTGTCCTAATATTTGTCTTAGCTAACGGAAATGAATTATTGTATGCAATTAATATCTCATTAATGAATATAGCATAACTTTCTCGGGGATCTCTGCATGCATAAACTTCATCCCATCATATTTTATATATTTTCTCTTTGAATGTAGCAGTAGTCTGCGCATTATATATTCTAGTCGCTATTGTCGTTTCCACCTTTGTGCTATTAGTCTGTTTAGTGAGCAAACAAATTGGTAAGTGGTCAGAAATATCTGTATATATTATTCCATGCAATTGATAATTTGCACCAATTAAATCATTGCTGTACATATTATCGATGACAGTGGCAGTTGTTTCTGTTATTCTAGTAGGCTTGCTGATAATGGGTATAAATGCCTGCTGGAACATTGCATCTATGTAATCTTGGGTTTCCGTGTGACTACCATAATTAAGTAGATTAATGTAAAGTCACCCATTATGTAACACTGTTTATTATCAACCTTGAGAGTTTGTATAATATTGATAACATGTTCTGAGAAAGCAGTAATGTTTGTATTAGGTGGTCGATAGACAACACCTACAGTTGTTTTGTTATTGCATATCTTTGACTGAGTCTTGACTTCAATAAAAACGCATTCCAAATATTCAGTTATGATACTCATTTCTGGTAATTCAGTACACTCAAGGGATTTACGAACATATAAGAATATACCACCTCCCTTCTTGGAAGGCCTAGTCAAATGTATACTTTTGTACTCTGGCAATTCAAATAGATCAAGATTGTCATTATGTAACCAGGTTTCACTTAGACCGATGACTGAGAACCTATTATCGATCAGTGACAAGAAATCACCCAATTTGCCAATGTTCTTTGGCAAGCTTCGGATATTTAAATGCATAAGAGAGAACTCGTCATCAGATATATATTTTTATTATTTTTATAACTTCATATTATGTCATCCTCAAGATAATATTTAGTATTTACAAAGTTATCTGTTGTAAGTAAATTACAATCGGGATCTATATTCCGCATTGCAGCATTACCAGTTTCATAATCATTTATATCATCTAAGGTAGTATTCGGTAATTGGCTCATAGGATTGAAATGCAGTATATACATACACATTCACACGGTACAAAATAATGCTTCTATAATTGCATGTAGCATTTACAAACAGTTTTATTTAAAAAAAACGTTGTGAGACATCTGTTAAGTTGCAGTAGGTTAGTTAATATACATGATATATACCGATAAAACATAGCAATAAAGTATATATAAGTAATCAAATAAGACACGAACCATATGTAGAATACGAAGGTGTCCATGAATGAGACCATGAATGGTACAGTCCCCATGTGAACAAGCACCATGCTAGGGCGATTAGAGATACAAAATATCCACCGTGTCTTGGGCCAATGTCCAACGCAATTACAGTGCATTTAGTTCATCTTCCCGACTGACGGTTTTGATTGTTCCCTTTAGGTCCTTCGTGACAATCCTTCCGTCGTACGACCAACAGTCGAGAATCTTGTGCTGTTTCTTTAATGACCGACACAAGAACAGTAGTCTTGCTCTCTTCTGGGTGAGGTCTTCCGATATGAAGACACTTGATCGTTTAGTGCGTAGCCGTTTTCAAGCTTTAATGAAGTCAACCTTCGATTTATAGTCTTTGAACTGGACTATAATTTGGCGCGAGTGGTTTCTGTTTGTAGCGGATGTTCTGGGCCCAATACTATGGGCTCTGTTAATGGCACGTCCATATCGTCAAACAAGTCAGTGATAATCTTATCAAGTTGTCTTTGTTTTCCTCTATGCCTGTGATGCGCACTGAGGACCGACGGCTGTACTGCTCCAGATTGTCAACAGCTTGTTCAAGTTGTTCGATCCGTGCGTCCTTGGCTGTCAACTCCTTCTCTAGATCACTGAACCTTCTGTTTATTTTGTCAGCAACTATTGTAGCAATCCGGGTAGCAAGGGCCGCGATTACGTCATCGTCACCTAGCGCTAGCTTTATTTGTTCTACAAGTTCATCGGTGGTCGAGGTCGGTATCTTCTTGCCCATTGTTGCTGTTGGTTGTATGTTACGCAGTAGTTGGGTCTAATCACAGGCTTCAAGCAAATATGCTAGAAAGAGTACAGAGGAGAGCGACTAAAATGATACATGTGCCCTGTGTCTTTGATGGAGTGTGATATGACTTCATACTTCTCTGGTCGCAGCAAGAAAACGGCATAGAGGGTCTTTGAGCAGCACCATCAGCTACTTCAAAACCTGTGGAAAGGTGACATGACGGAAGACATCGCGAAAGATGCAGAACAGTTTGTCTGCAGACTTTACAATGCTCAAGGTGTGGATACAGTCAATGAGATTCTGTCACAGTCCATTCACATGCTCCCGAGTCCCTTCCACCAACAAGTGATGCGTTATCTTACCACCTGAAACGACCATATTGCCAGGCAGCAGTGTGGAGATAGGCCCATGTCAACTAACCAGATCTGCCCCCTCGCGAATGGAAAGAAGAGGAGGGTAAACTAGTGCCAACATTGATGTCATTGCCACCTGTACCCCAATCCTGTCTTGATATGATCTCCTGTGGCTGCACTACTGGCAGCAGGAATTTATGCTGGGATGCATGGAATTTCGCATGCCCTGTTCGGCACAATGCAAATGCAAAGAAGCCAGTTACAGTTGTTGTAATGACTGATGCAAGTGATCAACTCCTCGGCTACCAGGACATCGTTGGAATGATAATAACGAAATTTATATTACAAATGTTACAAATGCTCACTCTGTAGCACAACAATGTGTTAATTGTAGAATAGTCTCTTTGTTAGTCCACTAAGTGAAAGACACAATTCAGAAGAGAATATTGTTATTATTAGTAACATTTGTATAGCGCCATATACCCGGGTTGAATGTATACTCTCCGTCGGATTGCATTAAACAAAACCGAAACGTTGTTTGCAATTTGAACACGTTATATTGAAACGTTCAGATAGAAATCAATGAAAGGCCTATAGTAATTGCCGTATTTACAGAGTGTGATAAGACAGTGGCATAAAGCACGATGTTTCATTTGCACAGACTTTGCCTGGACTAGGTAGCCTGCTATACTTTTATTTCCAATTGTATTATATATGGACATTAACCACAATAGATCGACTTGCATAGAGTTCGCGCGTTTGAAATACCGCGTGTCATGCTCGTTTCTTGCCATTTATGTATATTTACAATGTAAACCTAAACAATGTTTGCATAAAACAGGATCTCAGAACGAGATTCAGTTTAAAAAGCTTGGGAGGATAATGCATTAATCTGTTTGATAATTAATAGACGATCTCTGGAAGAAAATGTACTCTGTCTACAGCCATATACCCATTCATACCTGACCGAACTGAGGCAACAGGGAATAATCGAATTTGGTATAGAACAAGAACAAGATGTATATTTGACCCCATACTAAATTACATTGATGAAATGTCACCATCTTGAAATCTGAGATGGTTACACACAAAAACAAAAAACAAAAACAAAAAAAAAGAATTTGAGATATGAGAAAAACAGTAACTGATTATGGAGGCCATTTTGAAATCCAAAATGGATGTTTTAAACTATAGCCAACATATTGATAACAACATTTGTGGCTTCGGAGAATGTTTGTAGGTGTGTGATGAAACGTAAATGTTATAGGTGTACTGTTAGTTCAGATATGACACCAACTGTGATTGTACATAGTCGCCATTCTTCAATCCAAGATGGACGCCATAAACATTGATCAGAAAACTGAAAATTGTTCGAGCTTTGGAGCATGTTTCAGGTGATGTGTTGAACATAAAACTTATATGTGTCTTAGATATTCAATATTAATAATTGTGATTGGTCATGGTCACCATTTTAAAATCCAAGATGGCCGCCGTTGAACCCAATAAAAGTAGCGCTGACGTGTGAGGATGTTCTAAGGTGTGTGTTGAAGCACTTTTACCATGATCATACCCTTGGAGTTCTATTTAAACTCGATAAACATACAATATATGTGCAGAAATGACCTCGGTGGCAGCCAATTTTAATTGCCCATTTGAAGGTCATAGAGTGAAGAGACAATGTGACAGATACCAAAATCGGATTCAGCACCCTCAAATTAATTAAAACGGTGGTCAGTCCATATAGATCAAAAACTGAAGAAATGTAGCAAAACGACAGATTTTGGTAGATAAGGGGTGAACAATAATGGACCAACCCAAACAATGTTCTGACTCCGATCAAAATGTTAAGGCTAATAAAGAAGGAAGCAGAGTATTGTTTAGCACGTGTAGTACAAGAAGCACCTCGTTTCTCACCATCTCTGCCCCTACTTAGACAGTTGCATTGGCTTCCAGTTACATATCGAATACAATTCAAATTAGCCACTATCACATATCGTATCCTTTCTACGCAACACCCATCCTATTTGTTTAGTCTCCTTCGTTTTTCCGATATCCCTAGGAATCTCAGATCATCTATTTCAAAACGACTTTTTGTTCCGAAACCCAAGCTTAATATCGGCAAACGTGCTTTTTCTGTAGCTGCACCAAAAATCTGGAATCAACTTCCTATCGCTTTAAAATCATTTGAGACTATAAATACCTTTCGTAAAAAAACTAAAGACTTTGAAATTGCATTCCCACCCTAACCTTCGGCGATTCCTTGCTCTAATGACGACTCTTGCTTGTCCCTGTTAACGATTTTGCCCAATGATTCTTGTATGTTGCGCCTCTGAGCTCAGATTCCTGGGGAGTTAGGCGCTATAGAAGTTTGTCATTATTATTATTATCCAATCGATAAATGTTGATAAATTAGAAATGTAGTAAAACGGCAGATTTTGTTTGACAAGGGGGTGAAAAATAATGGACCCACCCAAAATAATTGCTGGCTCCGATCAAAAAGTTAAAGTACCAACCTAAGGAAGCTGTGGGAAACGTGTGGTACTTGTATCCGGTCTATCAGCATATCCCAAATATATGTCGCTAAGGCAGAATAAACGGTAGTCTAACATAATTAATGCCCAAATTTGTTTTAAAGAAGCAGAAACAACTTTTTCGATTCAACAATTCAACATTTACAAAAACCACCTTACTTAAACTTAAAACCTCAAATAGCCATTTAAAATCCCAAATTCCGTGGAAGGTCGTGATCCAACGAGGGCTTGATGACACATCACGTTATTAACATATCCATCTAATTAGAAATCGGACCTGAGGCCTTCGAAAGCGCTGTCATGTATACAGCCTATTTCCTCCCGAAACACTTACATTATAGCAACATCATTTGTCAATACAAATGTCATGTAAACAAACTATTTCCTCCCGAAACACGTACATTATAGCAACATCATTTGTCAATACAAATGTCATGTAAACAACCTATTTCCTCCCGAAACACTTACATTATAGCAACATAATTTGTCAATACAAATCTCATGTAAACAAACAATTTCCTCCCGAAACACTTACATTATAGTAATATCATTTGTCAATACAAATGTCATGTAAACAGCCTATTTCCTCCCGAAACACTTACATTATAGCAACATCATTTGTCAATACAAATGTCATGTAAACAATCTATTTCTTCCCGAAACACTTACATTATAGCAACATAATTTGTCAATACAAATGTCATGTAAACAAACTATTTACTCCCGAAACACTTACATTATAGTAACATCATTTGTCCATACAAATGTTATGTAAACAAACTATTTTCCTCCGAAAAACTTACATGATAGCAACATCATTTGTTAATAAAAAATAAACGGACAATCTCTCATCTATGTAACCAGAACGTGATAGCCACGTTGGTAAGGTTTCAGTCTCACCCAACAAGAAGGTATTAGATACATCATGATTGTGTGCGGTCTCAATCTCACCCAACCAGAACCAGAACATATTAGAGACATCACGATTGGGTGCGGTCTCTATCTCACCCAACCAGAATCTATTAGATATTTCTTTATTGGGCGCGGTCGGACTTATCCATCACGTGACCTGTTGCTAGGCAAAAGCTCTGTCAAACCACGAGAATTGAATGGCGAGCACGTGTAGCACTATAGACTTTCAGCGGCTCCACGGGCATAGTGTTTGGCAGCAGGTCATGTGATGGATAGTTCAAACCTTGGGCAAGTTCGTTCACTATACTCAGCTTTACTATGAATGAGTACTTGGCTATAGACGGTGGTGGGTATTTGTGATGAATAGTCTTCGTGCATTAATTGGATATCAATGTGTTTGTTTAAGAAATGCAAGGAGTATAGTAAACAAAAGAAATAACATATATATCAGATGCCGAATTGGGACTGACAGGATATGTAATGTTTAGGAAAGGTAGAATAGGAAGAAAGGGAGGCGGCACAAAGGACTGTAAATTAATGGAACAGATTATCTGCTGATTGTGTGGGTGCTAGTAGCGTGAATATGTTTAAAACTAAAATCGACACATACCTCAGAAGGGCGGGATACACATAGATAAAAGGGTTGGACTCTCGATAAGCCAAAGGGCTTCCTTGTCCACCTGCCACCCAGTCAGTTAATTCTCTGGGTGGCAATTTTGTTAAATCTTGTTAAAGCTTCGCTGAATGCGTCCCTGTCTGCCAGGGAGTAAAGTATATGACGACAGAGAGTGTGTGACGACATAATACATGTCCTGTCTGTCTTGCAGGGCGTGGCACTGTTCCGTGTCAGACGAGTGTGGCCGCCAACTACGGCAACAGTTTGGAAAGACTGATGGTGGTCGACGGTGGAGGTTTAACTGGGTACGTCAGTTGATTGTCAACTGTCATACACGTCTACAGTTGATCTACTGTCACTACTGTCCACTACTGCTGACCTTTTTCTAAATTACCACTTCATTAGACGGGGTTGTAAACACCCCAGCTAGGGTAGACGTTTCTTGAGGTTGTGTTACAATGTATCTATGACGTCAGCTACGTCTGACGTGTCTCTTTCCTTCGTCCCTGGCTTTGATCAGTAAATATACTTTGTGACAACCGACACCCAGGGCACAACTGGCGACGAGGGTACCAATCAAAACATCCGTTTGTTATCGTTTCATTTGATTTATTATTGTTTCATTTGATAGCCATTAAGAAAAAATACCTCGTATCCACTATAGCATATTAGCACATGTGTGCAATTTTATTTACTTTTGGTGAAATTGTTAATTAAATTATGTTTGGACAAGTATGGTTGACATTTTCCAGCTCATGAGACTATATACTTAAATATATATTCACACTTGCAAGTTGTTATGAGATCAAACAATCAAAGTCATTTTGGGGATTTCAATAACGTTTTCAGTTGCTGCGTAGAAATGATTAAAGACACATCGTAACAAGACATGCAAATTGTGGACTGGCTCAAAACTATTGGGTGATGCCTATGATTGTTTTTAATAAATAACTTAAGTAAATGTATACCACCAGGTAGTCAATACTATTTTGATGTTGTTGATAGTTTATGTTTTCAGGCTTATTCTGATTGTGAGGAGGAGAACGATGAGGACGATGATGAAGAGGAGACAGACGAATGCGGTGAAAGTGATAAAAAGACGGTCATGTCTACATAAGGCGCAGTCGTACACATGTTACAAATTACCAACCAATGAATATACATTGTATAACGTATGAAGTTTCCCTAGCTTTGAACAGTAAAATATATTTTGTTACAACCAATAGCCAGGGCCAGCTCAAGAAACGGTAAATATTTACAAGAATTGTTCTTCAATTCACTCCTTTTCCCATAGGAACTAATAACAAAAGGTATATAATAAAACTGTGTTATTATTTTGTATAACTATTATTATATGTTCTTTGTTTGTATTGGAAAAAAAATTGTCTTATCGTCTTATCTATCTTCTTATCTTACTCAGAATGTGTCAATGTGTTATGTTTGCAGTGAGACTGAGAGACGCCATGGGACAGGTGTGAGAGACAGCCGTGACAACCCTGAGGCTGAGGGAGCCGTGTGTGAGATGAAGTTATGGCAGTTGTTGTGTTTTGTTAGGAGCACCACTTGTTTATTATGAACCCTGGCCACACACATACCTACATAAATGTTGCAATTGTGTCTTTCTGCATTTTATGATAAAACTGTCCTATCAAATTGCTGTACATGCCATTGTATTTGTCAAACCTGTTCTATGGTTAATGTCTTAATGTGATAAGAAATTGTCAGTTTTTATATATACTGTGCATGTTTCAGTCTTGATCTTAGAGTAGAGTGAGCGGTAGACAATTTGGATATAATCTCAGCTTATATAATTCAGTTACATGTACACTGAAATGTTTGAAAACTGTTATGTACGTGATTACTAAACATTCTTCAGGATAGTTCGTTTTCAAATCAGAAACTTTCATTTTTCATATCCAAGATGTTTAATTTACCTGGTAGAGGCTTTCGTCAACGTATCACGTCGACGTCATCAGTACCGATGACGCTGAATGACGTCATCGTACAGTGTACAAGAAGAAGACGCATACTGACCAACAACCGAACTTTGCATCCCACCACCCCAAACATCAGAAGTTGGGAGTTGTCAGAACCCTTATGAGCTCTAAGAATATGTGGCTATCCGTCGTGGGCCTTGAAAAAGGTGACAGATAGCAGTAAGAAGAAAAAGACCAACAAAAAGACTAAGGACAAAAACTATCGAAGCCAAGTAGTCATCCCATACATAGATGGGGTCTCAGAGAGAGTACATCGAGTACTGAAGAAGTATAGAGTAGCAAAAGCCATGCGTCCCCACACCACCCTCAGGCAACTGTTGGTACATCCCAAGGACAAAGTACAGCTAGAAGAACAAGGCGAACTTGTGTACCAAATACCGTGCAAGAATTGTGGTGCTGAGTACATTGGGGAGACAGGAAGACTACTCAAAACAAGACTGGAGGAACACAGAAAGGACGTAGACAACACGAAAAATGAGAAATACACAAGGAGCGGAAACAAAGATTGATGTCTACCATCAATAAATCCGCCCTTACAGACCATACGACAACTGAAAATCACATCATAGACTGGGATGGAGTGAAAATTGTAGACAAGGAACCCAACAGAGGAATTCGGCATATCAAGGAAGCCATCTGGATCAGGAAAACCAAAACACCAATCAACAGAGACGAGGGCAATTACGAACTGCATCACGTGTACGATGACGTCATTCAGCGTCATCGGTACTGATGAAGTCGACGTGATGCGTTGACGAAAGCCTCTACCAGGTAAATTAAACATCTTGGATATGAAAAATGAAAGTTTCTGATTTATTATGTATGTGTCTTCTTTCCATGGACGTCGAGATGGTGTTCGCCTGAACAGGTCTGCCAGGGAGTAAGGTGTAATGCGCGTTGAGCAGTCTTGATGACTGGATACTGAGCTATATATGAACATACCTTTACTTGTTTTACTTTTATATACTCCATGTGTGTATTTAAGTTACACTAACACGTAACAACATAAAGTAAACAAACTGGACTGGCTTGAGTGCACGCATGCAATAAACTGATGGGTATTTATATAACGCATAACATAATCGTGTTCATTGTACATATTTAACTTAATATATTATATGTAATTATTATTTTAGGAAACGGCGTATGAAGCAATCATAACTGTTGCCACACAGAAATGACCCACTGCCAGTTATTTGCAGCATTTGTTTCTACAAATCTTTCTCTCTGTCATAGTTTGACTCTGACTCGATGTCAGTCTCAACCACTCAAACCGTATCAGGCATGTAGTGTGGTTCATTGTGTGGAAGCATTTTACGACCTAACCAGGCTCCTAAAACAACCTCCAACTGCCCCCCCCCACCCCCATTGATAAATCTGCACCCCCTTCAGACTTCTAACTGTACCATCCTTGAGACCTTCAACAACACCCCCCCCCTTGTTACTTCCAAATGTACCCTTTTGATACCCCCAACTACACCCCCTTGAGATCTCATTCACTCTTAATGTTTACAGTAAGATCAATATACTGTAATTATTTGTTGCAAACATTACCGTTTTAAGAACATATGGCTACATGTGATTTCACAACTTCTCGCAAATTCTTTCACCACGAACGGTTATAGGAAATAAAAAGTCCAACAATAAAAGAAGACAACAAAATCAGACTGGAGGAGGATGTTTCCTCTGTTCCCACTTTCCCACGACTGTCCCACTTCTACCAGGACAGATGTTGACAAGTATGCATCTGGTCTAGAATAAGTTCTTCACCGCTCGGTCATATATGCTATTAATGCCTATGTATTAATATGCTAATTATGGACTATTGTAAGTTCATCTCAGCCGATGTCCTGCAGTTATTGCCATCAGAGTTCACTGTATTTTAATTCGTTTAATAGTTTCAGAGTGGCGCCCTCTGGAGGAGAATGGTTCATCACTCATTTCTGTAGGGTAGGAGAGTGGCGCGCTAGTAAATCATAGCATATCAAAAACACGTATGTAAATAAATATATCATTGTTTTCTGAAACAGATTGTTAATTGATAGATCAGAGGTCGAAGGAAGTGAACGAACATAGAAAAGAGGCGGTGAACTCAACATTTTGACATACACTAAACTTACTGTGTTTATCCACAGCTACAAATAACCATGTCGAATGTTTCGTGTATCCACGTACAAAAAAACGTGTATTTTTAAGGAGATTAATATTCTGCAGGTACAACGACACGGCACATATCATGAGGTGATCGACCCAATATGACATGTGCCGTCAATAAGTGACGGGCCACGATCCGGGCGACTGTCGGTCACAACGCATCGACAACATCGATATGTCCTCGGATTTCACATGCATAACACATGTGGGACTCTTGATAAACCAAATACTTCCTTTCCACTTGCATTCTGGGATGTATGCTCTGAGTGGCAATCTCGTTAAATCCTCGTAAATCTAGTCGGCCGTGCTATATATATATATATTGATTGATTGATTGCTTGATTGATTGCTTGATTGCTTGATTGATTGATTGATTGATTGATTGATTGATTGCTTGATTGATTGCTTGATTGATTGATTGATTGATTGATTGATTGATTGATTGATTGATTGATTGATTGATTGATTGATTGATTGATTGATTGATTGATTGATTGATTGATTGATTGATTGATTGATTGATTGATTGATTGATTGATTGATTGATTGATTGATTGATTGATTGATTGATTGATTGATTGATTGATTGATTGATTGATTGATATATCCATTTACGTTGTTATCATAACAGTGGTGACATCTGGTGAATAATATGCTAACTAACGGATATTAACCCGTACAATATTATCAGGTATGTTGTGTCTTTAATGGGAAACCAGTGATAACATGGCGAGTTTGTGCCGTGATTTATATTTGAATCATTTAAAAGAGTAAATATGTTAGTTCTCTGCCCTTAAGCCGGCATCTGTGGCATGATGTCATCATCTCAACGGCATCTATTCTACCTCTTTATCTGCCTGATCAGGTCAGTCTGATAGTTCGTCACCTCTCAATCTACCGTACCAGGTCAATCTGATAGTTCTTCACCTCTCTATCTACCTGACAAGGTCAATCTGATAGTTCGTCACCTATCTATCTATCTGACCAGGTCAATCTGATAGTCCAGGGTAGAGCAAGTTGTCAAGAACCGCCAGGTGAAACGGCCTTGCAAATAAATATCCGGGTTCTGAGATATATCGGAAGGGAAGTAGTTATAAACAATTAAAGAATTTTCCAAATTTATTGGCCCATCTTCCAAACAACAAAACAAATTTACAGCTTTTCTTCAAGGAAGACTCGTCAGCCTCCCTAACCTCTTATCATACAACGTCTTACATACATACATCTCTATTATAACATTTCATAGGTACACAAGAATTGACCAGTTCTTCAATCCTATACTATTTCATCAAAAGATTCTATAACATAATCGCCATATAGGCACAAAAGTTCAACACCCTACGGCTGTTTGCGTGGCCCTCGCAATGTAGAGATGCGAGAACATAATGTTTATAATGAACGATAATACATTTCGTCATCACCGTCAACTTGAGGATTACTTGTCCCTCAGTAGTCGAGCGAAGTCGTTTTCACTCGGTTCATCAGGAATTCCCTCTTCGGGTGTGAATTCTCCATTGTCCTGTAAGCCGTCTACTCTCGCACTGTTGTTACACGAGGTGTTACTCGGCGTCTACCGCCCTCGAGTGTACTTTGTCAGACTTCACCCCGCCCCGACACTACAATAAATGATAACTATACAAATATTCTCATCCCTTGGTGTGTAAACTTCACCCTTAATATCATATGTTTTTACATCGACACCACATACAATCATAGTACCTACACACAAACATATGTAGCTAATGTTCGCCATAGATATACATCAGTGTATACATATCCGGACCCAATATCCCATTAGTAATAACAACCCCACCACCTTACATATTCTAAGTCCCAACAATAACAACACCAATAACCATTATATGTGACACCGTAATACATAACATATAATATATAATAATATTCGCTTCTTGTTACTATCTAACATTCACATAACAGAGCGATGATTCGCCACCCCGCATAAATCTCGAGATACCAGTATCATTACGCTGATCATATTTATTTATTATTGACCACACCCTTTTTTGCACAATTAAAACAACATTATTTATTTATTATTGACCACACCATTTTTTGCACAATTAAAACAACGTAAAAACCAGATGTTTAAGCCAATACCTCTAATCTAACATTCACTCATAATATATATATATATATATATATATATATATATATATATATTCCACGTACCTCCGGTATTTCTTCTACTCTATATATGCATTATATTATACCACTGGGTATAAAGACTTCGTGTTTCCAACCGCACCGTAATGGTTATTAAATCTTCATTATAACGGCATCACTATACGCCGTAATATTATTCCATTTAAACTTATATCTGTATCACAATAATCTATTCATATGGAATGGCCAATCATGTTATAAATATGACACGTTGTATTCGACAATCTTCCCTGTCTACCCTAACTATAATAATATTTGCCAGGTTCTTTAAAATCTGACCTTAGGCCACCACTCCTGTTCCTTTACAGTATTGCATAACCACTGGACAGCCATCAATGGCCTACAGGGCAACACGAACACGAGTCAGCCAACCATAGTTTTACATTGTAACCCTAAATGCAGTCTTTCACAGACGCTACCAACCTATGTTAAGTTCTAAAAACCACAAATTTTGACACAAGTCTTTCACAGCAGATTGAGATGTCTGCTCCAGTCATACATAGAACAAGTCTTTCACAGCAGATTGAGATGTCTGCTCCAGCCATACATAGAACAAGTCTTTCACAGCAGATTCAGATGTCTGCTCCAGTCATACATAGAACAAGTCTTTCACAGCAGATTGAGATGTCTGCTCCAGTCATACACAGAACAAATCTTTCACAGCAGATTGAGATGTCTGCTCCAGCCATACATAGAGGAAATCTCTCACCACAGACGGGGCAGGTCGTTGGACGTGACGATGGTCAGGCCGTTTGGTCAGGCCGTTTTCCTCCGTTTTTCCTCGTTGTTTCTAACGCTCGGCAACATTCTATTAAATGGCTTTGTAAATATAAACAAATCTTATAATTAAAAAAATTTGGATAGGATCGATGCCACCCACCCACCCCCATCCAAAAAGAATTGGAAAGGCCTACAAATTGCAGTGATACATTGACATGTACCTACGTCTTCAGTGACGGAGTTGCTAAAAATAATTACCGGGGTATATACAGACAGGTTCCCAATTCTTTCTATTGAAAAGAATGGTTAGAACACATTGCACGTCAGTGAATTGCAACTGCTTTATTATATCAACAATTAACTACACATTTATAGGCACAACTGAAAATGTATATAAAGAGCAGAATTCGTCCACATTTCGTGTTCACTGTGGAGTAACTCATTGTTTCTTCTGCATGTGGCCTGTGTCCTTCTTGTGTTTGAGCAAATAGTGAGAGCTAGGAAAAACACACTTCACATGCTGTATACAGCTTTCTAACTTTTGCAGGTGGCTGGATGTGTGAGTTTCTTTTTTCTCTAACCACTGCAAAAATTAAAATCTTTACAATTTGTTTATTCCAAATGGACCCTTCACCCACAAACCAACATCCAAATTGTTTTGGATTATTGTAATTTGTTATATTTACAAAGCCCTTAACAGTTAATTAATTTGCATTTCTTGTCGACATCACGACGTATCCCAATCTGCTGAATATTCAACTCAGGAGACGAGACCATGTAATCAAGAAACTCTTCCAGTTCGCTTCTGCTTTCCTGATCAAGTTGCCGTTGCGGGAGACAACTGCAGGACCTCAACTGCGTGCATTTCTCAACACCCCTGAAAACAGAACCAACTAGGAAGGCCGGACACGTACGTAGCATTCGTCGGGTTGCTGAGACGGTAAATGCGCAGCGTTTTACATATATCAGATGTTGCAGTTTCTCTTATCTACAGCCCATCTCACTGTTTGCCGCTCCTCCCCCCTCCCCCTTTGAAAAAGGTTGCCGATCCCTGATTTACAAGCTTTCCCTAGTTAATGTGAATACAATATCGACAATAACAAAACATTATCTATTTTGTACCATCGTGAGGGCGTACTAGGAAGTGGAACATAAATTTTATATTATGTTTGTTTATTGTATACTCGTCTGGACCAGTAACACTAGTGATGCTTATGTTGTTATTGGAAGTCCTATTATTAGTATTGTTCTTGTAGTTAACGCTATGCGACGCATTCCAGGGATTGGCGTTGTGTAACTGTGTGGTAACGTTTCATACCTACACTGTAGTTGTCGGAGGAACCTGGTAGGTTGTTCAATTTCAAGGTTATGTCAACCTTCCCGCTCTCACTGTCATATCACGAACACATATTAGCAATGAAGTGTTTTCGTATGATAATCAAAAAATCTAATTTGAAAGAGATTGATCTTGCAAATAAATTAGGTGATACCGTGAGAGCGACCGCTTCTATCCACTGGTTACACATGGACACACATCATTGAGACCGCTTCTATCAACTGGTTACACAATGACCCACATCTACACTGTGACCGCTTCCATCCACTGGTTACACATGGACACACATCATTGAGACCGCTTCTATCCACTGGTTACACAATGACACACATCTACACTGTGACCGCTTCCATCCACTGGTTACACATGGACACAAATCTACACTGTGACCGCTTCCATCCACTGGTTACACATGGACACACATTTACACTGTGACCGCTTCTATCCTCTGGTTACACTTGGACACACATCTACACTGTGACCGCTTCCATCCACTGGTTACACATGGACACACATCTACACTGAGACCGCTTCTATCAACTGGTTACACTTGGACACACACCTACACTGTGACCGCTTCCATCCACTGGTTGCACATGGACATACATCTACACTGTGACCGCTTCCATCCACTGGTTACACATGGACACACATCTACACTGTGACCGCTTCCATCCACTGGTTACACATGGACACACATCTACACTGTGACCGCTTCCATCCACTGATTACACATGGACACACATCTACACTGAGACCGCTTCCATCCACTGGTTACACATGGACACACATCTACACTGTGACCGCTTCTATACACTGGTTACACATGGACACACATCTACACTGTGACCGCTTCTATCCACTGGTTACACTTGGACACACATCTACACTGTGACCGCTTCCATCCACTGGTTACACATGGACACACATCTACACTGTGACCGCTTCCATCCACTGATTACACATGGACACACATCTACACTGAGACCGCTTCCATCCACTGGTTACACATGGACACACATCTACACTGTGACCGCTTCTATACACTGGTTACACATGGACACACATCTACACTGTGACCGCTTCTATCCACTGGTTACACTTGGACACACATCTACACTGTGACCGCTTCCATCCACTGGTTACACATGGACACACATCTACACTGAGACCGCTTCTATCCACTGGTTACACTTGGACACACATCTACACTGTGACCGCTTCCATCCACTGGTTACACATGGACACACATCTACACTGAGACCGCTTCTATCCACTGGTTACACATTGACACACATCTACACTGTGACCGCTTCCATCCACTGGTTACACATGGACACACATCTACACTGTGACCGCTTCCATCCACTGGTTACACATGGACACACATCTACACTGTGACCGCTTCCATCCACTGGTTGCATATGGACACACATCTACACTGTGACCGCTTCCATCCACTGGTTACACATGGACACACATCTACACTGTGACCGCTTCCATCCACTGGTTACACATGGACACACATCTACACTGAGACAGCTTCTATCCACTGGTTACACATGGACACACATCTACACTGTGACCGCTTCCATCCACTGGTTACACATGGACATACATCTACACTGTGAACGCTTCCATCCACTGGTTACACATGGACACACATCTACACTGAGACCGCTTCCATCCACTGGTTACACATGGACACACATCTACACTGAGACCGCTTCCATCCACTGGTTACACGTGGACATACATCTACACTGTGACCGCTTCCATCCACTGGTTACACATGGACACACATCTACACTGTGACCGCTTCTATACACTGGTTACACATGGACACACATCTACACTGTGACCGCTTCTATCCACTGGTTACACATGGACACACATCTACACTGTGACCGCTTCCATCCACAGGTTACACATGGACACACATTTACACTGAGACCGCTTCTATCCACTGGTTACACATGGACACACATTTACACTGTGACCGCTTCCATCCACTGGTTACACATGGACACACATCTACACTGAGACCGCTTCCATCCACTGGTTACACATGGACACACATTTACACTGTGACCGCTTCTATCCACTGGTTACACATGGACACACATCTACACTGTGACCGCTTCTATCCACTGGTTACACATGGACACACATCTACACTGTGACCGCTTCCATCCACAGGTTACACATGGACACACATTTACACTGAGATCGCTTCTATCCACTGGTTACACATGGACACACATTTACACTGTGACCGCTTCCATCCACTGGTTACACATGGACACACATCTACACTGAGACCGCTTCCATCCACTGGTTACACATGGACACACATCTACACTGAGACCGCTTCTATCCACTGGTTACACATGGACACACATCTACACTGTCACCGCTTACATCCACTGGTTACACATGGACAAACATCTACACTGTGACCGCTTCCATCCACTGGTTACACAATGACACACATCTACACTGAGACCGCTTCTATCCACTGGTTACACTTGAACACACATCGACACTGTGACCGCTTCTATCCACTGGTTACACATGGACACACATCTACACTGAGACCGCTTCTATCCACTAGTTACACATGGACACACATCTACACTGTGACCGCTTCTATCCACTGGTTACACATGGACACACATCTACACTGTGACCGCTTCTATCCACTGGTTACACATGGACACACATCTACACTGAGACCGCTTCTATCCACTGGTTACACTTGGACACACATCTACACTGAGACCGCTTCTATCCACTGGTTACACTTGGACACACATCTACACTGCGACCGCTTCTATCCACTGGTTACACATGGACACACATCTACACTGTGACCGCTTCTATCCACTGGTTACACATTGACACACATCTACACTGTGACCGCTTCTATCCACTGGTTACACATTGACACACATCTACACTGTGACCGCTTCTATCCATTGGTTACACATGGACACACATCTACACTGAGACCGCTTCTATCCACTGG
The DNA here is from genome assembly GCA_963995525.1 of Escarpia spicata. Lineage (NCBI taxonomy): Eukaryota > Metazoa > Annelida > Polychaeta > Sabellida > Siboglinidae > Escarpia > Escarpia spicata. The sequence continues at coordinate 138,215 of OZ023211.1, forward strand.
TTACACTTGGACACACATCTACACTGTGACCGCTTCTATCCACTGGTTACACATGGACACACATCTACACTGTGACCGCTTCTATCCACTGGTTACACATGGACACACATCTACACTGTGACCGCTTCCATCCACTGGTTACACATGGACACACATCTACACTGTGACCGCTTCTATCCACTGGTTTCACATGGACACACATCTACACTGTGACCGCTTCCATCCACTGGTTACACATGGACACACATCTACACTGCGACCGCTTCTATCCACTGGTTACACATGGACACACATCTACACTGTGACCGCTTCTATCTACTGGTTACACATGGAAACACATCTACACTGTGACCGCTTCCATCCGCTGGTTACACATGGACACACATCTACACTGTGACCGCTTCTATCCACTGGTTACACATGGACACACATCTACACTGTGACCGCTTCCATCCGCTGGTTACACATGGACACACATCTACACTGAGACCGCTTCTATCCACTGGTTACACTTGGACACACATCTACACTGTGACCGCTTCCATCCACTGGTTACACAGGGACACACATCTACACTGTGACCGCTTCTATCCACTGGTTACATATGGACACACATCTACACTGTGACCGCTTCTATCCACTGGTTACACATGGACACACATCTACACTATGACCGCTTCCATCCACTGGTTACACATGGACACACATCTACACTGTGACCGCTTTTATCCACTGGTTACACATGGACACACATCTACACTGCGACCGCTTCCATCCACTGGTTACTCATGGACACACATCTACACTGTGACCGCTTCCATCCACTGGTTACACAATGACACACATCTACACTGAGACCGCTTCTATCCACTGGTTACACTTGGACACACATCTACACTGCGACCGCTTCTATCCACTGGTTACACATGGACACACATCTACACTGTGACCGCTTCTATCCACTGGTTACACATTGACACACATCTACACTGTGACCGCTTCTATCCACTGGTTACACATGGACACACATCTACACTGAGACCGCTTCTATCCACTGGTTACACTTGGACACACATCTACACTGTGACCGCTTCTATCCACTGGTTACACATGGACACACATCTACACTGTGACCGCTTCTATCCACTGGTTACACATGGACACACATCTACACTGTGACCGCTTCCATCCACTGGTTACACATGGACACACATCTACACTGTGACCGCTTCTATCCACTGGTTACACATGGACACACATCTACACTGTGACCGCTTCCATCCACTGGTTACACATTGACACACATCTACACTGCGACCGCTTCTATCCACTGGTTACACATGGACACACATCTACACTGTGACCGCTTCTATCTACTGGTTACACATGGACACACATCTACACTGTGACTGCTTCCATCCACTGGTTACACATGGACACACATCTACACTGTGACCGCTTCTATCCACTGGTTACACATGGACACACATCTACACTGTGACCGCTTCCATCCGCTGGTTACACATGGACACACATTTGCACTGTGACCGCTTCCATCCACTGGTTACACATGGACACACATCTACACTGAGACCGCTTCTATCCACTGGTTACACATGGACACACATCTACACTGTGACCGCTACCATCCACTGGTTACACATGGACACACATTTGCACTGTGACCGCTTCCATCCACTGGTTACACATGGACACACATCTACACTGAGACCGCTTCTATCCACTGGTTACACATGGACACACATCTACACTGTGACCGCTTCCATCCACTGGTTACACATGGACACACATCTACACTGTGACCGCTTCCATCCACTGGTTACACAATGACACACATCTACACTGTGACCGCTTCCATCCACTGGTTACACTTGAACACACATCTACACTGTGACCGCTTCTATCCACTGGTTACACATGGACACACATCTACACTGAGACCGCTTCTATCCACTAGTTACACATGGACACACATCTACACTGTGACCGCTTCTATCCACTGGTTACACATGGACACACATCTACACTGTGACCGCTTCTATCCAATGGTTACACATGGACACACATCTACACTGAGACCGCTTCTATCCACTGGTTACACTTGGACACACATCTACACTGCGACCGCTTCTATCCACTGGTTACACATGGACACACATCTACACTGCGACCGCTTCTATCCACTGGTTACACATTGACACACATCTACACTGTGACCGCTTCTATCCACTGGTTACACATGGACACACATCTACACTGAGACCGCTTCTATCCACTGGTTACACTTGGACACACATCTACACTGAGACCGCTTCTATCCACTGGTTACACATGGACATACATCTACACTGTGACCGCTTCTATCCACTGGTTACACATGGACACACATCTACACTGAGACCGCTTCTATCCACTGGTTACACTTGGACACACATCTACACTGAGACCGCTTTTATCCACTGGTTACACTTGGACATACATCTACACTGTGACCGCTTCTATCCACTGGTTACACATGGACACACATCTACACTGTGACCGCTTCCATCCACTGGTTACACAATGACACACATCTACACTGTGACCGCTTCTATCCACTGGTTACACATGGACACACATCTACACTGAGACCGCTTCTATCCACTGGTTACACATGGACACACATCTACACTGAGACCGCTTCTATCCACTGGTTACACATGGACACACATCTACACTGAGACCGCTTCTATCCACTGGTTACACATGGACACACATCTGCACTGAGACCGCTTCTATCCACTGGTTACACATGGACACACATCTGCACTGAGACCGCTTCTATCCACTGGTTACACATGGACACACATCTACACTGAGACCGCTTCTATCCACTGGTTACACATGGACACACATCTACACTGAGACCGCTTCTATCCACTGGTTACACATGGACACACATATACACTGTGACCGCTTCCATCCACTGGTTACACAGGGACACACATCTACACTGTGACCGCTTCTATCCACTGGTTACATATGGACACACATCTACACTGTGACCGCTTCTATCCACTGGTTACACATGGACACACATCTACACTGTGACCGCTTCCATCCACTGGTTACACATGGACACACATCTACACTGTGACCGCTTTTATCCACTGGTTACACATGGACACACATCTACACTGTGACCGCTTCCATCCACTGGTTACTCATGGACACACATCTACACTGTGACCGCTTCCATCCACTGGTTACACATGGACACACATCTACACTGAGACCGCTTCTATCCACTGGTTACACTTGGACACACATCTACACTGTGACCGCTTCTATCCACTGGTTACACATGGACACACATCTACACTGTGACCGCTTCTATCCACTGGTTACACATGGACACACATCTACACTGTGACCGCTTCCATCCACTGGTTACACATGGACACACATCTACACTGTGACCGCTTCTATCCACTGGTTACACATGGACACACATCTACACTGTGACCGCTTCCATCCACTGGTTACACATTGACACACATCTACACTGCGACCGCTTCTATCCACTGGTTACACATGGACACACATCTACACTGTGACCGCTTCTATCTACTGGTTACACATGGACACACATCTACACTGTGACCGCTTCCATCCACTGGTTACACATGGACACACATCTACACTGTGACTGCTTCTATCCACTGGTTACACATGGACACACATCTACACTGTGACCGCTTCCATCCGCTGGTTACACATGGACACACATCTACACTGAGACCGCTTCTATCCACTGGTTACACTTGGACACACATCTACACTGTGACCGCTTCCATCCACTGGTTACACATGGACACACATCTACACTGTGACCGCTTCTATCCACTGGTTACACATGGACACACATCTACACTGTGACCGCTTCTATCCACTGGTTACACATGGACACACATCTACACTGTGACCGCTTCCATCCACTGGTTACACATGGACACACATCTACACTGTGACCGCTTTTATCCACTGGTTACACATGGACACACATCTACACTGTGACCGCTTCCATCCACTGGTTACACATGGACACACATCTACACTGAGACCGCTTCTATCCACTGGTTACACATGGACACACATCTACACTGTGACCGCTTCTATCCACTGGTTACACATGGACACACATTTACACTGTGACCGCTTCCATCCACTGGTTACACATGGACACACATCTACACTGAGACCGCTTCTATCCACTGGTTACACATGGACACACATCTACACTGTGACCGCTTCTATCCACTGGTTACACATGGACACACATTTGCACTGTGACCGCTTCCATCCACTGGTTACACATGGACACACATCTACACTGAGACCGCTTCTATCCACTGGTTACACATGGACACACATCTACACTGTGACCGCTTCCATCCACTGGTTACACATGGACACACATCTACACTGTGACCGCTTCCATCCACTGGTTACACAATGACACACATCTACACTGTGACCGCTTCCATCCACTGGTTACACTTGAACACACATCTACACTGTGAACGCTTCTATCCACTGGTTACACATGGACACACATCTACACTGAGACCGCTTCTATCCACTAGTTACACATGGACACACATCTACACTGTGACCGCTTCTATCCACTGGTTACACATGGACACACATCTACACTGTGACCGCTTCTATCCAATGGTTACACATGGACACACATCTACACTGAGACCGCTTCTATCCACTGGTTACACTTGGACACACATCTACACTGCGACCGCTTCTATCCACTGGTTACACATGGACACACATCTACACTGCGACCGCTTCTATCCACTGGTTACACATTGACACACATCTACACTGTGACCGCTTCTATCCACTGGTTACACATGGACACACATCTACACTGAGACCGCTTCTATCCACTGGTTACACTTGGACACACATCTACACTGAGACCGCTTCTATCCACTGGTTACACATGGACATACATCTACACTGTGACCGCTTCTATCCACTGGTTACACATGGACACACATCTACACTGAGACCGCTTCTATCCACTGGTTACACTTGGACACACATCTACACTGAGACCGCTTTTATCCACTGGTTACACTTGGACATACATCTACACTGTGACCGCTTCTATCCACTGGTTACACATGGACACACATCTACACTGTGACCGCTTCCATCCACTGGTTACACAATGACACACATCTACACTGTGACCGCTTCTATCCACTGGTTACACATGGACACACATCTACACTGAGACCGCTTCTATCCACTGGTTACACATGGACACACATCTACACTGAGACCGCTTCTATCCACTGGTTACACATGGACACACATCTACACTGAGACCGCTTCTATCCACTGGTTACACATGGACACACATCTGCACTGAGACCGCTTCTATCCACTGGTTACACATGGACACACATCTACACTGAGACCGCTTCTATCCACTGGTTACACATGGACACACATCTACACTGAGACCGCTTCTATCCACTGGTTACACATGGACACACATCTACACTGAGACCGCTTCTATCCACTGGTTACACATGGACACACATATACACTGTGACCGCTTCCATCCACTGGTTACACATTGACACACATCTACACTGTGACCGCTTCTATCCACTGGTTACGCATGGACACACATCTACACTGTGACCGCTTCTATCCACTGGTTACACATGGACACACATCTACACTGTGACCGCTTCTATCCACTGGTTACACATGGACACACATCTACACTGAGACCGCTTCCATCCACTGGTTACACGTTGACACACATCTACACTGTGACCGCTTCCATCCACTGGTTACACGTTGACACACATCTACACTGTGACCGCTTCCATCCACTGGTTACACATTGACACACATCTACACTGTGACCGCTTCCATCCACTGGTTACACATTGACACACATCTACACTGTGACCGCTTCCATCCACTGGTTACACATTGACACACATCTACACTGTGACCGCTTCCATCCACTGGTTACACATTGACACACATCTACACTGAGACCGCTTCCATCCACTGGTTACACATTGACACACATCTACAATGTGACCGCTTCCATCCACTGGTTACACATTGACACACATCTACACTGTGACCGCTTCCATCCACTGGTTACACATTGACACACATCTACACTGTGACCGCTTCCATCCACTGGTTACACATTGACACACATCTACACTGAGACCGCTTCCATCCACTGGTTACACTTGGACACACATCTACACTGAGACCGCTTCCATCCACTGGTTACACATTGACACACATCTACACTGTGACCGCTTCCATCCACTGGTTACACATTGACACACATCTACACTGAGACCGCTTCTATCCACTGGTTACACATGGACACACATCTACACTGAGACCGCTTCCATCCACTGGTTACACATTGACACACATCTACACTGAGACCGCTTCTATCCACTGGTTACACATTGACACACATCTACACTGTGACCGCTTCCATCCACTGGTTACACATGGACACACATCTACACTGTGACCGCTTCCATCCACTGGTTACACAATGACACACATCTACACTGAGACCGCTTCTATCCACTGGTTACACATGGACACATATCTACACTGTGACCGCTTCTATCCACTGGTTACACATGGACACACATCTACACTGAGACCGCTTCTATCCACTGGTTACACGTGGACACACATCTACACTGAGACCGCTTCCATCCACTGGTTACACATGGACACACATCTACACTGTGACCGCTTCCATCCACTGGTTAAAAATGGACACACATCTACACTGTGACCGCTTCCATCCACTGGTTACACTTGGACACACATCTACACTGTGACCGCTTCCATCCACTGGTTACACATGGACACACATCTACACTCTGACCGCTTCCATCCACTGGTTACACATTGACACACATCTACACTGTGACCGCTTCCATCCACTGGTTACACATGGACACACATCTACACTGTGACCGCTTCCATCCACTGGTTACACAATGACACACATCTACACTGAGACCGCTTCCAGTCACTGGTTACACAATGACACACATCTACACTGTGACCGCTTCTATCCACTGGTTACACAATGACACACATCTACACTGAGACCGCTTCCATCCACTGGTTACACAATGACACACATCTACACTGTGACCGCTTCCATCCACTGGTTACACATGGACACACATCTACACTGTGACCGCTTCCATCCACTGGTTACACAATGACACACATCTACACTGAGACCGCTTCTATCCACTGGTTACACATGGACACACATCTACACTGTGACCGCTTCCATCCACTGGTTACACATGGACACACATCTACACTGTGACCGCTTCCATCCACTGGTTACACATGGACTCACATCTACACTGTGACCGCTTCCATCCACTGGTTACACATTGACACACATCTACACTGAGACCGCTTCTATCCACTGGTTACACATGGACACACATCTGCACTGAGACCGCTTCTATCCACTGGTTACACATGGACACACATCTACACTGAGACCGCTTCTATCCACTGGTTACACATGGACACACATCTACACTGAGACCGCTTCTATCCACTGGTTACACATGGACACACATCTACACTGAGACCGCTTCTATCCACTGGTTACACATGGACACACATATACACTGTGACCGCTTCCATCCACTGGTTACACATTGACACACATCTACACTGTGACCGCTTCTATCCACTGGTTACGCATGGACACACATCTACACTGAGACCGCTTCCATCCACTGGTTACACGTTGACACACATCTACACTGTGACCGCTTCCATCCACTGGTTACACATGGACACACATCTACACTGTGACCGCTTCCATCCACTGGTTACACAATGACACACATCTACACTGAGACCGCTTCTATCCACTGGTTACACATGGACACATATCTACACTGTGACCGCTTCTATCCACTGGTTACACATGGACACACATCTACACTGAGACCGCTTCTATCCACTGGTTACACGTGGACACACATCTACACTGAGACCGCTTCCATCCACTGGTTACACATGGACACACATCTACACTGTGACCGCTTCCATCCACTGGTTAAAAATGGACACACATCTACACTGTGACCGCTTCCATCCACTGGTTACACTTGGACACACATCTACACTGTGACCGCTTCCATCCACTGGTTACACATGGACACACATCTACACTCTGACCGCTTCCATCCACTGGTTACACATTGACACACATCTACACTGTGACCGCTTCCATCCACTGGTTACACATGGACACACATCTACACTGTGACCGCTTCCATCCACTGGTTACACAATGACACACATCTACACTGAGACCGCTTCCAGTCACTGGTTACACAATGACACACATCTACACTGTGACCGCTTCTATCCACTGGTTACACAATGACACACATCTACACTGAGACCGCTTCCATCCACTGGTTACACAATGACACACATCTACACTGTGACCGCTTCCATCCACTGGTTACACATGGACACACATCTACACTGTGACCGCTTCCATCCACTGGTTACACAATGACACACATCTACACTGAGACCGCTTCTATCCACTGGTTACACATGGACACACATCTACACTGTGACCGCTTCCATCCACTGGTTACACATGGACCCACATCTACACTGTGACCGCTTCCATCCACTGGTTACACATGGACTCACATCTACACTGTGACCGCTTCCATCCACTGGTTACACATTGACACACATCTACACTGAGACCGCTTCTATCCACTGGTTACACATGGACACACATCTGCACTGAGACCGCTTCTATCCACTGGTTACACATGGACACACATCTACACTGAGACCGCTTCTATCCACTGGTTACACATGGACACACATCTACACTGAGACCGCTTCTATCCACTGGTTACACATGGACACACATCTACACTGAGACCGCTTCTATCCACTGGTTACACATGGACACACATATACACTGTGACCGCTTCCATCCACTGGTTACACATTGACACACATCTACACTGTGACCGCTTCTATCCACTGGTTACGCATGGACACACATCTACACTGAGACCGCTTCCATCCACTGGTTACACGTTGACACACATCTACACTGTGACCGCTTCCATCCACTGGTTACACGTTGACACACATCTACACTGTGACCGCTTCCATC